>PVJL010008625.1:0-64921 GCA_004026885.1 Lyroderma lyra
CGGGGCGGGGCACCTGGATGCAGGGCCTCTAGTAAAATCGCACCTCTGCTAGCCTGGGTTGAGAACAAAACTGGAAATTTGGGGCATCGGTCTGCTAGTGCAGGGCGAAGGCCTGGTTTCCTAGAGTCCGATTTTGCATCGACCTCCTGGGTGGGGCTGAAACTCAGTAATGGGCGTCCTCTGCCACGGGCCTTTGGGTTGGGGGCGGAAGCTGCGGGCCCTTGGGAAATGCCCGCTGCAGCTCGTGAGCCGCCTCTGCGGGGACCACTCGCAGGCCAACCCCCCTAAGAAGGCCCGGGCCGGGCAGGAGGAGCCCGGCATGCCGCCCTCGTCGCCGCTGAGCCCCGAGCAGTTGGTCCGCATCCAGAAGAACAAGGCCGCGGCCCTGCTTAGACTCGCGGCGCGCAATGTCCCGGTGGGTTTCGGTGAGAGTTGGAAGAAGCACCTCAGCGGGGAGTTCGGGAAACCGTATTTTATAAAGGTAAACGTGGAAGTTGCAGGCCCTTTGGTCTTGTTAGTTTTGCTGGCCAAGATCACGTTTATAGGATGCTGTATTGCTTTTGTAGTCTATTTTTCCCTCAAATTGTTTTTTTACTCTAAAGGGGGTAAATGAAAACCATGGTGTGTTGAGTCCATACACTTCTATTAAAGTTTTACAAGACTGTAAGATGATATCGGCTCCTTTTAATCCATTTAGTTAGTCTGCTCTCCAGGAAAGGGTGGCGTAGTAAAACCACCCACAGGATTGCTTGAAACGTGGCTCCGCCTTTGAAATAAAAATGGAGGGTGTGGCATTAATAGGAAGTCGGAGCAGCCAGGCCAATCAGCTTTGACCCAGTCCAAAGAAAGGGGGAGGGAATTGAAAAGAGATTGAGCGACTTTGGTGGGGGGCTGGTACTGTTTTTATTCTTTGTTTTCCAAAGAATTTGGATATTAAACAGGCGAAGAGCTAGATAATGCTTCAGTTAGCTTACTTATTGAATTCTGATGCTTTCCCATGAGAATCTGATTTTAAATCTAGTTTCTTTTTTAGTTAATGGGATTTGTTGCAGAAGAAAGAAGACATTACACTGTTTACCCTCCCCCAGACCAAGTCTTCACGTGGACCCAAATGTGTGACATAAGAGATGTAAGTATAGGTTGTGGATAAATTTTAATAAAAGAGGAATGGGAATCAAATAGTATTTTCTAATTAGAGACACTGGAGTCAAGCCACTATCCATAATTCAGTAAAAAAAAAAAAAATAACTGAAATTGTGAGACTTGGCAGGCTATATTTTAGCCTGTATGTATGTATGTATGTATGTATGTATTTTACTTTTGCCATGTGTTATTTATGCAAACAGCATAAGAAAAATAAGTACATAGCCATTTGTCTATATACTCTCATTTCTTATATTTTATTTCATCCTGAAACCAACCCCATGGCAATGTTCGGTGTTATTGTGTTGGTGATGAGGAAACAGGCATGAAGCAATTAAGTCTTCTTCACCTGGTTATAGTTGACCTCCACCTTGACTTGTAGCTCAGAATTTTGTCTGTCTGACCGCACTGTCTATTATAGTTGACACTTTCAAACTAATTTCTGGCCTGAACAGTTTTGCTGTCCCATTAGTAAATCGCTTTGTTTTGGTTCATTGTATACAATACTATTGCCTGGTGGCTCTGGTCTTGTCAGTTTCCTGTTCAGAAGCTTGTCTGTATCTTCCCACTGTCTGAACTATGGAAGCTGGACATTCTGCTTGCCAGCCTATGCTTCCCATTCCTTTACTTCAGAGTTGGACAGTGTGGAAGCCCTCTCCTCATTTCTGCCTTTTGAACATCAACTAGCTCCATTGCAGCCTGTTTCCCATACCTTTGTGACCTGGTTTTCCTCTAAACCCCTCCAATATGGTTAGTATTTGTTTACACTAGAGTTTTTACATTTTGTTTTCTCCTTTTCCCTTCCCCATTTGCAAGCTGAAAGTAGAAATCGTGTGATTTAATAAATAGCTGTTAAAAGAAGTGAAATAAACCATCTTGTTAAGGCTGCAACACCTAATACTTAGCAAACTTCACAATTTTCAGTTTAGAGCAAGGACTTTGGATTTAATTCTTTTTTTTTGAAGTTAAAAACTAAGTCCTTTTTAATTCAGGAGTATTTTACGCCTTGTTTGAATAGTATGTGTGCAATTTTGAATACCAATGATCAATATAAATAGGGAAGAATAAGAAAAGAGCATGAAATTTCTAAGGGTGAGATGGCCCAGTGGGGCTTCTTTGCACCTGAGTTTATGAAGGGTCTAGGAGGTTATTTGGCTCCTCCAAGGCCATCCCTTACTGAGGACTGGAACTGAAAAGCTTCCCTGCTGGGACAGGTTGCTTCAGGATGCAGAATATGCAGGGGACATGTGAGCACCAACAGTAGAAATGCACAGTCCTGATCATGGAAGGTCTAAAGCTGGATTTTGGAGGGTAAAGTATATTTCAGCTATGAAAGAAGATTCTAATAAGGAATACCATGGGCAGAAGCCTGAGAATGAAGTGGTGGGTGGCCTCCAGATAAAAGGACTAGCTGATTTCTAACACTGCCCAGGAGTAACCTAATTTTTATTGCATCTTGCCACCTACTCCCATGACCTTTGACCTGACCTCATTCTCTTCTGGTTTCTTCTTTTTTTTTTTTTTTTTTGCTGGGAATTGAACACAGGCCCGCAGCGTTAAGAGCGCCAAAGCCTAGCCACTACATCACCAGGGAACTCCCTCTTCTGGTTTCATTCCTTAAGAGAATATAGGGGAACAGCACCTTCATATTGCTGCTGGTGGGGAATTCTAATTGCTTCAACTCATTGAAAAGCAATTTGGCATGTCTATGAAAATTTAGAATGTATATCTTACTACCAGCCACTCCACTATTACAAATATTGCATAGAAATAGAAACAACAGTATGTAATGTTAATATGTAGTAGGATGTTTAGTGTATGATTTTTTATAAAGGAAAAAATTGGGGAACAAACTGACTGCCCATCAGTGATTGAAGAATCCAAAATGTGTGCTGTGAGAAATGCAAAAACATAGGGTAATGAGTGCAATAAGCCCGGTGTTAAAGGTAATTAAAAATGGTTGAATCAGGATGACATGGGAATGGCCAGGAGATGACTAACCACTTTGTATGTTTCTGGATGGTTGTAATTGTTTCATGGATGTATTTATTTCTGTAATTTGAAAAATGAAGGGGATGAAAGCAAAGTTGACCCCAACTCATTTCAAATACCTGTGTCAGAAGTGAGGGGGCAGTTAGGGTGATTGAGTGAATGATAATTTGGTAGTGGAAATGACCACCTTTCTTCCGTGGGTTCTTAGTTGGTCAGGAGGCTGCTGCCCTTCTCATCCATCATGTCTCTGTATAGTCAGCCAGCTGTTCATTTAAACTACTTATACTATGGTATTGTGTAATTTCTTGCCACCTGGTATTCACAGGTAAAGGTTGTCATCCTAGGACAGGATCCATATCATGGACCCAATCAAGCTCATGGGCTCTGCTTTAGTGTTCAGAGACCTGTTCCACCTCCACCCAGGTATGATTGCTTTATAGGTGTGTCATATCCAATCACAATTACTCTCAGATGTGTAATTTGCAAATTACAGATATGCCTATTTGGGGAAAGCTGGGTCTTTGTTGGGGAGAGGCTTGGTTCTATGCATTATATAATAGGATGTTTAGCAGCACCCCTGGCCTCTACCCACCAGATCCCAGAGCACTGCCACCACAGAACTGAAGAGTTCTAACGAAATGGCAATGAAAAATGTGTTCAGATGTTGCCAGATGTCTGTGGGGCACAGATAAGCATCAGTTGGGAGGGGGGCTTGTAGATCAAAATGAAGGTCTTTGACAGGGTTACCTGTCAGAAGGAATGGGGGTGTTTCCTTGTGACTCAGTATAGTTTGGTGCATCATCCCTTCCCGGGGCTGCTTTACATGCTGTAATAGACATGTATGTTGCAGGTTATTGAACTTTTAGAATTGTGCTTAAGATTGTTATTTTTTTTTTTCTGGCTTGCTTTCAGTTTGGAAAACATTTATAAAGAGCTGTCTACAGACATAGATGGCTTTGTTCATCCTGGTCATGGAGATTTATCTGGGTGGGCCAAGCAAGGTAAACCAACTGCTGCTAGATATGTGTTGGGGAGATTTCAACAGTCTTTTCTGTGCACTTGCTGTATTTGTAAAAGATAGCTATGAAGAACATTAGAGCTCTAATAAATAGCTAAATTTATGTAAGTCAGAAAATGTATTTCCATTTTATCCTGCAGCCAATTTTTTCATTCATGCTTTAATCATAATTTGAAAGAGAAGGAGCTTCCCTGGTGGTGTAGTGGCTAGGCTTCAGTGCTCTCAACACCACGGCCTGGGTTTGATTCCCAGCCAGGGAACCACTACCCCAAACCCCCCAAAAAAAAGAGAAAGAAAGAAAGAAAAGAGTGTGTTTCTTACTAGTATTTTACATTAATCCACTTAACCTAACTGACTAGTTAGAAGGTGGCCTCACTTTTGTCATTTGGATGTAGGTTGTATTGTATGCTTTCAATACCTATCTATGGGACTGGTTTTTTTGTTTGTTTGTTTGTTTGTTTTTGTTCTATTTTTAAACAAACTATAACCAGGATAAGGGAAGAATATTGTTGGTTTCTTGCAGTTAGGTTTTTGTTTCGATGAAACACTTTGGCCTCCTTTTGTAGTTTTCTGAAGTTATTTAATATCATTTTGGGGGGGGGGGTTTGGTTCCCTGACAGGGAAGTGAACCCAGGCCGTGGTGGTAGAAGCGTGAAACCTAGCCACTAGACCACCAGGGAACCCCCCCCCCCACTTTTTTTTTTTAAACAGTTCTTTCTGATGGGGGATATATATTGCACCTTCCCTGTTGCAAACTCATTGGACATGTCGAAAGTGCAGAAGTGAAAGTTGAATGCCCTCTGATCTTGCCCACAGGTGCCCAGCAGTCTGTTGTAATACTTTCTCTGGGACTGAATTTTAGATAGCTGCTTGGATTCTCTCATGAGAATGGTTTCATCAGGTGTTTTGGCCCCATTATTGGGTGTTGGGCTGACTGATTTCAACCTACCTTTAACCTGTTTCTTTGGTGTGTGTTTGTAGGTGTTCTCCTACTCAATGCAGTCCTCACAGTCCGGGCACATCAGGCCAATTCTCACAAGGAGAAAGGTTGGGAGCAATTTACTGATGCGGTTGTGTCCTGGCTAAATCAGAACTCGAGTGGCCTTGTCTTCTTGCTCTGGGGTTCTTACGCTCAGAAGAAGGGCAGTGCCATTGATAGGGTACGTTGTTTTTAACAGTTTAAACCAGGTTAGAGAATTCTAGGAATCCGTATGGTGGGGTCCTGGAAAATCCATCTCATAAAAATGAAGCTTATTTTCCTGTAAGACTTAAAATCATGGTTGGGTTTCCCATTGAAAACTGAACAAAATTTAGACAAATTATAGGAATGATTAGTGGTGTATGAGGAAAGCAACTGGCCAACTTCTGATTTTAATACAGTTAGTATAATAATATAGACATAAACCTGTCATAAACATGTGGAATTACACTGGTTGCTAAGTACCATTCATTTAACAAATGGTGCAATAAGTAATGAGTGAGTTAAGTTTCTTGCTGCCAAGAAATTTGTGCGTATACAGAAAACATGAAGTATTCCACTTTGTCACAGATTTAACTACTCCTGTGAAAATAGTATGGGTGACTAACCTGAGCTTTGATGGCCGAAACCTGCCACCACCAAACCAGTTCTTCCATCACTGCCCTCTCTGTGTTTCCCCCTAGTTTGTTCCTTCTCCATTCTCCATTCACCCACAGAAGCTTCTATGTACACTGTTGCTGCGATTGACAAGCAGAAGTCTTGATCTTATCCCTTCCCTTGTCCCTTTAAGTGCAGTTCCTCAGAATCTTATTAACTGCCACCTAAAGGTGTTGCAGTCCCACTGCTTCTCATAGTTGACACTGCTGCCACTTGGGTGAGCCACTGTCACTTCTCTTCAGGATAGCTGACTGGAGATGATGGTGGTTTGATGGAGAATGCAGAGTGGAGGAGTGGAGATGGGGGATGGGAGAGGAGGCCTGAACAAGTGTTTAACTTGGGCAACTGAGAGAGACACTGAATTAGGAAGTCATTAGGAACCCGTTAATAAGTGAAATAAAGGGATTAACAGAGGTAACCACACCACCATTTCAGGTGTATCAGAAATGTGCAAATATACCAACTTTTCCTACCTTGTGTCAGGGCCGCATCAAGTACTTTTCATACTGAATCTCACTGCTCTGGGAAAGGCTAAGAGGGGAAGCATATACTGACCCAGTTTTGTACTGGGGCTCAGTGATGAAGTCACTTGCCTGAAGTTCTGTGAAAGGTGGAGCCAAAATTAGACCTACTCTGGAGTTTAGGCTTCCTGAGCAGCCTCCCCATCTGGGTGGGCCTGTGGGCGTGGCCCTGTGAAGCTCACAGGGGAGTGTGTGAGGATTCTAAACCAGTGATTGAGTTCAAGTTTATTGACTTTACTCACTTGCCAATTGTCTCCTCCATTTTCTTTTAAATGAGTTATTTTGTAATTTAAATTTTTAAAAGATAGGTTCACATAATTACAAATAAAAAAGGATATTAAGATACAGTAGACTTTCTGTACTGGAAATAAAGCAATTGGCAAAATCTCAAGCAACTGGCAAAATGTTGCCATGCCAGTTGCTCGAGTTCCAGTTAACAGAGAGTCTACTGTATTTCATTTTTGTAGTGAGACATTCAGATATTTTCAAGGTACAAAATAGAAAGTAAATGCTTTCCACTGTTCTTTTCCCTGAAGGAACTACTATAGTGTCTCAGGTATTTTCCTAAAAAAATTTTTTTTGTTAATGCAGTTACCACTTTTCATTTCACCTGATATATTTTGGAGGGTTTCCCGTATTGGCAGATGTGGCAAGCTTGGCCTTGTTCTCGTTGTAGCCATGTGGCATTCCACTGTAAGAACTTTAGATTATTTTTAGCCAGTTGCATAACACTAGATTTATGATAGCTTTTACCTGTGTAAGCAGTGCTACAGTGAACCTCTTTCAACCTGCATCTTGTGTAGGTATATGCATCATGATTTTCTTTAGCAAATACATTCTTATTGGAATTGCTGGGTCATAAGGTATGGGCACTTAGAGGTGCCCAGTTAAAGGCGAAGACTGGTCCTCTGCAGCCTCAGTGCCTAGTAAAGGTCATTGCTGTACAAATGAACGAATGAATTCACTGATGATGTTCAGTTAATAGTATGAACGCTGAAGGCAAATAAATACAGTTTGGAAAGGGGGAGAATTTAGAGAAGGCAAAGGGAATGGCACAGCTGTCTTCAGGTGCAACAGCCTTAAAGTCCCAAATGTGCCACCTTTCAGTTGCTGTCGTGCTCTCTTTCAGAAGCGCCATCATGTGCTGCAGACTGCTCATCCCTCCCCTCTGTCTGTGTACAGAGGCTTCTTCGGATGTAGACATTTCTCGAAAACCAACGAGCTGCTACAGAAGTCCGGCAAGAAGCCCATCAACTGGAAGGATCTGTAACCCTGAAGTGGGGGTGTGCTTCTCCAGGCAGTTTTCTAGAAGCTGCTATTGAAGTATTTGTCAGTTACGAAGTCCAATTGGAAAAATAATGTCCCTAGTGATTCTGTGCACTGTGCACAGGGGAGGAAGTTTCTGTAAAGCAGTCATGAGCCAGGCTTCCCAGGAGTGGCAGCTTTATTGAGCCAGACATGGCCAGGACCTCCCTGTGACCATGTCTGTCTTTGCAAGGTGGCTTAGTGTAAGATATGTGTCAGTTAATGTTCTTGGAAGGGAGAGGAGGTCGAATATTCCAGACTCCTTCCTTCTGTTACCTTTCTGGTTAAGGGGAAAGATAAGCACCTTTTTGGTATAGCCACCTGCTACTCATTTTTCACCTGGTAGGTTAGACTTTAGGTTATGGGGTGTTGGGAATTTTTATTTAGAAAGGTTGCCTTTGCCCAGCCTGGTGTACAGGTCCACTGCCCCTTGGATCCTTCACAGAGCCCTCAGGCTCCTCCTTGAAGGAAATAGGGTGTTTTGTGCAAGTTCCTGGAAATTAGGGATCAATTTTCTGATGGTAGTAGAGGTGAGAATTGCTATAGAACTGTCAGGCAGCCCGCAGCATCTGGACCTTCACTGACTGGCAGAGGCCAAGCTGAGTGGACTGCTGCTGTTTAAACCCCTGTTCGTTGCTTGTTCCTACGAATAAGCAGTGGAAGATGAACAGGGAGGAGAAAGGGGGATTTTTTTTTCTTTTTAAGAGGAAATGCTTTTCTACTAGGTGTATCCTGAGTTGAGTTTTTAAGGCAGCATAGTGCCAAATGCTGTTTTTTATGGACTGAACTTACTTTGGGATATCTTTCTGCAACACTGGAGAATTTAGCTTTTAAAAAATACCTACACAGGTGGATATAAGTATTTTTTTTCATCCTTTAAGACACAGTCTTTATTAGGTCTGCACCCGTATCATAGATTGTTAAGAGTCTTGCTGTTAGTGGGGTTCAAGAGTTACCCCTGCTTGAGTCTGATAATAAAAGGTTGTTGAAGTTTCTATGTGCCTAGTGCCCTTTATGTTGAGTGCCTTTGAACAGTCAGCTTTCTCGGGGCAAGGGCATCCACGGACGACCTTGAGCTGTCCTTGGGCTCTGGTAGTCATGGCAACCATTGTGGGCAGGAAGGGCCGCCTCCGTTCTGCCCGCCCTCCCTCCGCCCCTTCCCTCCTCCCGGATGGAGCCGCCCACCCCTCCGCCAGGCCGTGGTAAGCCCTGGGCCTCCAGGTTCCGGGAGGGGCGCGAGCAGGACCCAGGCCAGAGTGCTCTGAGCCAGGCCCCACCCAATCCAGGACTTGCGCTCCGGGCCCAAGTGCACTGGGGATCCTGGAAGGGGTCAGGGTCTGCTGCTGGAAAACATTTCTGCGGGGATCTAGGCCCGCCCGTCATGGCTGCGTGTTCTGCCAAGCCCTGGGCGGTGCAAGGGGACCTTACCCACCCTCCCCTTGCTAGTATTTCCAGGCTTGTCCCTGGGAAAATCTGGAGTTGAAGTTTGAAGCCAGGGCGCTGGGAAGACTCCGGATGGCCCGCTGACCTGCTAGTGTTTGGCTGGAGTAGCAGGGGTAGCCCATCAAGATGAAAGGCTGGACTCTCCTGGTGTCAGATGAAGGAAGTAAAAGGGATGGTGGTGGGGGGGGGTGGCTTGGTACCACATGTGCTTGTATTTAAGAGGGCAAGAAA
Source organism: Lyroderma lyra (assembly GCA_004026885.1). NCBI lineage: Eukaryota > Metazoa > Chordata > Mammalia > Chiroptera > Megadermatidae > Lyroderma > Lyroderma lyra. The sequence goes on from PVJL010008625.1 coordinate 9,290, forward strand.
GAATACTTCCGGGAAGGACAGCCATTCCAGCACACATTTCTTAAAAAGCAGGCAGTTGGAAGTCTTCCTTTCACTTGAGAGTATTGCTTTCCCTCTGGGCCTTAGTATTTTTTGTAGTTGAAGAAAAAGGCTTGTAATCCCACATTCTGCCATTAGAAAGCAGGCTTTCACAGAGGAAGACAGGACAAAAGTATTCATGCCCTCTGGTGGCTTGGGGTCCTCCCCCTCAGCCTTCCAATGGGCTCCCTTCTCCAAGGGAGAAATGCAGCCGACACTTCTGCATCAGGTGTTGACACTTCCCTCCCAATGCAGCACTGTGGGTGGGGAGGAAGCAGTAAGCTCGGAGTTCAAAAAGCAGACCCTTTTTTTTTTTTTTTTTTTTTTTTTTTTTTTTTTTTTTTTTTTTTTTTTTTTTTTTTTGCTTTGTGGTATGTGGGTAGCTCCCTGGCTGGGAATCGAACCCAGGCCAAAGCGCTGACAGCGCCAGCACCGAAGCCTTAAGCCACTACACCACCAGGGAACTCCCCTAGACCCATTATTTTAAAAAAATACGTAATGATACTAAACAATGCAGAGCAGCATCTGAAAGGGCCTAGACCCTCCCCTCCCAATAATACACATTTAATCTCTGTTCTTTCAGGAACAAGGATCATTTTGATGAACTTCCAACTATGTAGTTATAAGGTGGTTTTTTTTGATTGTTTTTGTTTTTTTTCCCACAAGACTGTATTTGCTGCAGTAATAGCACTGGGTATACCAAAATGAATAAAAGGCCATCTTGGCCGTTTATTATGGATCAGGGTTAGCATACTTTTTCTGTAAAGGGTCAGATGGTAAATATTTAAGCTTTGCAGTCATTCTGTCTCTGGGAACTACTTTGCGTTGTACAGAAAGCAGCCACTGGCAAAGCATAAATGAACACTTGTTACTATGTGCCATTAAAACTATGCACCCTGAAATTGGAATTTTGTATGGTTTGCACGCGTCATATATGTATGTGTGTGTGTGTGTGTGTGTGTATGTGTGTATGTATTTATGCATTTAACAAATGTAAAATTCACTCAGTTTGGGAACCATAGGAAACCAGGCAGCTCTGGCCGTAGTTTGCAGACTCCTGTCCTAGTTGCTCCCACTCAGAGTCAGCAATGACAGAGCCGGTCTGCTGTATTCTCCTGCTGTCTAGGCTGTTCTGTGTGGCTCATTGGAGCATGGAAGGACCTGCCCACAAATAATCCCTGTTTCCTTCCTTCTCAGGAAAGTAGAGGATATCTACTGAGGGCTTTTGGAAATGCAAGATATTGTCCTGGGAACCCCAAGTTATAAACTAATCATAGGAAAGTCATTATCTGTGATCGGAGTCCAATGGGGCAAGGTAGGGGAATGTGCGTTTTTTTTTTTAGACTTTAGCATGTTGTTACTACGCTTCCATTATTAGATAATACATTCCCTCCCTTTTAAAATTCACTTTCTGCTTTGGTTTGCTCCTGGCATTAAAAACGTCTTAGAGTTTTGAATTGGAGAAACAAATTTTTGGTGTGTATGTGGGGCTGTGGCTTGTCATCTTTGTCAGACCTTTGAAGTATTATACAAGGTAGGGGGCTCCAGGCTACTTGGGAGGGTCCCAGTGTGCTGACTGACGCTGACTCAAACAGAAAAGACTGGAATGTATGCCAGCTGGGAGACATCCTCTTTTCCCATGTAGAGTCTTCTGGCCCTTTTGATCTGGGTCTCACAACCTAAAGTTACCTTATTGATTATCTCAGTTGAAACAAGTTGTTTTTTAATTTTTGTATGTTTGGAAATGGAGATATTGGTGAGGGCGGCAGACCAGGTTAGTACTTTGCATTCTTTGCTCCTCAGTTTTGTGTTTCTGGTGTCCTTGTGTCCCTCTCAGTTAGTGGCATATTGGTGACAGGAGAGAAGGTCCAGAGACTTCAAACAGTTAGTACTCCTCAAGCCTCACCACCCGGAGAAACTCTAAAAATTACCAATGCCAGGCTCATTCCCAGAAACTCTGATTTAATTGTTTCTTAGCTGGGCAAGGAGACAGACATTTTTATAAAACGTCTGGTTTGCAGTAGGAATGGCAGCTTCTTCCAGACACTATTTCCTTAGACCATGTGGTCATTTTTTTTTTTTTGCCTAACAACTTGATATGTATGACTTTCTGAATCTCAGATGTGCTTCAAGAAGTATATTTTTCTATTAATGTTCTTGTGTTTGGTGGAAAAAGTATGTGAATAACGTTGGTTTCAAGGCTTCCATGTGGCTTCTAGAAAATAACCTGTGCCTTAAAGAGAGAATGTCTAGGGAGAGCTGAGCGACCAAAGAGAGTTCTTCATCTGAGCTGGAGTGGGGATTGCTGCTAGTCCCTTAGAAAATAAGGAGTTTCATGAGAACGACATTAAGTGCCTGTTAGGAGCAAGCCACAGTGCTGGAAGTTCAGTGGATGTTTCGTTTAATTTTCTCAACCACATGGCAACATAGTTGAATGAGGAACCTGGCTCAGCCATGTGCTCAGGGTTCGAACTCATGTCAACCTAATTGCAAAGCTCGACAGTCTTGCTGCTGTTGACACTCTGCCCATATCATAATGATTTGGCATCATGGGGGAGGAATTTTAAATGGAGTTCAGAGTTTTTCCGAGCCACAGGTGGCTCTTTCAGGAAATATGGAAGGATGTGTTTATTATATTTCAAGAGGTGCCTCTTTAAAAGGATTGCATGAGCTACTCTAGAGTGAGGTAGTCTTGATAAATGATCCAACCACAATTCTAGTGGCTGCCAATTAAGAACTTAAGTTATGGAGATATTGTGCTAAGCCCTCGGCCTGCATTCTTTCATCCTCAATTCCTATAAAATGGATGTGGCACTATTCCAGGTGACAGCTGGTTATAGTGAGGTTTTAGGAGGACACAGGAGCAGGAAAGATGCACTTCCTACTTACAAGTCCAGTAGAGAAAATTCCAAGAAGCCCACTATCACATGACTTTTCCTTCTTGGAAAACAAGCCCACAGATGAGGGAGCATTTCCGGCAAGGTGAAGGCTACACCTGGCACAGCTGCCATGTAGACTGTTTTGCACAAGTTCAGCTCTCTTCTAGGTTTCTCCACTTGCTGTTTAGTAAGATACATCCTGGTTTATTGGGGCACAATGCCCTTTTGTGTGGCCTCTGCTATCCTGTCACCACCCCCTTTGAACCTGGATGTGACCTTTGTCCCACATGCTGCTGGCCCTCTCCAGGTGGCAGAACGTTCTGTAACGGCAGCATATGCTGGCTTTCTCTTCCCAGACCTGGCAAGAGCCAGCCCACCCTGAATGCGATAGAGCTGTTTTGTTTTTGTGTTTCCCCAGGTCCCAGGACATGGCATTTGCAGTGAGAGGGTTTTACCGAATCGTTTCCGGGGAGAGAAGCCTGGTGATCTTTTGATAGTGGTCACCTGAACCCATTCACCAGGAGTTTGTTCCAGGAGCCATTTCTCAAAATGACCCACCCACAACAACCTATATGAATCTCATTTTCAGCGTGTCGCAAGAGGGCCAGCATGATTTTGTGTTGCTTACAACAGCTTGGACTTCAGATGCCTCGTGCCTTCAGTGTCTCAGGATTTTGAAATAAAGCAAGTTTATGGGATTGAAAACGCTTTCCTGCTGGATCTTTTCCCACTTTGCCTGGGTTCCTACCACTCTTTGGTGCCTTGAAGGTTAAGTACGCCCAGGATATTTTTAAACAGCAGGGGCCAGTTAATCTAAAAGTGACATTTACAGTCACGGCGGGGAGCAGCTAGGCGGCTTAGATCCAGGCCCTTCTCAGACAAGAAACCTGGAAAACAGAATCCTGAATGCACCGTTGAGAGAACATGGGGGAAGAAGCCATGGACAGAGGCATGGTAAGTGAGCCCATCCCGCCTGAGGTTGTGGACAGCATCCAAGGGAATGGGAATTTAGTGGGAGCCAAAGCAGCCCCTGTACAGATGCCTGCATGTGGGGTTTCTGAGGAGGTAGGGGGCACAGCAACGCCTGTCCTGTTTGTAGGAAGCTGATCTGCATGGCTTAGGATGTAACACAGATGCAGGAGAAAGGTCTGTCTTTGCTTCTATAAATGGTTATGTTCCTGGGAATCCCTGTGCAAGCGCTCATCAGTTCCTCACACCAGAATGGTTTAGGTTTTAGGTTTACCTGGAGGGCAGTTCTGTATGGGTTTTTGCCCCCAAAACTTGTCTTAAGGAACATTTTTCTGTTTCTCATAGATGTCCAGTTGCTCAAACTGTTGCTCTCTTTTTTTTTTTTTTTAAAGCAGACTCTAAGAGTAAAGCATTTATAGTGTCCCTGTGTTGCTAGAAAGACACGGTCTCTAATTGTTTTAAAAAGCATATTACAAATTAAAGACTGAAGTAGCACAGAGGAAAATGGGGCGTTGCCTTGTACCATTCTTTTGTCTGTCCCTCATCCTGGAGGGAGCTGCTCTGCACGGTTGGGAACATCCCAGACCTTGTTTCCAGAAGACCTCTTATTCTTGGTGTTTACCTGGCACATAACTGTATCTCTTAATGCTGGTGGTCATCATTATTTTAACATAAAAGGGCTTCCCCATGGGTAGGGTGATCCACCACCCAGATTTGTCCAGGACTGAGGGGAGTTCCCAGGAAGTGGGTCTTTCCCTTTAAAAACTGGAAGGTGTAGATATTGTGTTAATAAATGTTTTCCTTCTGACGGTGTCTTGGAAGATCTTGACGTGATTGCTTTACTGACCTCTCCAAGTTTGAAATGGAAAGACCCAGCCAGTTCTAAGCCCGGTGATCAGAGGTGCAAACGTGCCCAATCCGTGACTTTATTTGAGGAGCTCAGGGAAAGCATTTTATGTTTACATAGGGATTTTTATTTGCTCCTGCTCAGTTGTTGTGTAAACTCCCTCCTAATCACCTTTCAATCTGAGATAGAAATGAGAGTGTGACGTTGATCTTTATGGGGAAGTAAACATTTTAATCTTTGCAAATGGAGATGTCCTCAGAATCTTATCTGGTAGAGGCTTTGGAATCCCTTATTCTAAAGCTTCGTTGGAATTCTGCCTTAGGGATCCTTACTTCAGAGCAGAGTGCATCTGTACCTGGGGAAGCCTGGAAGTGTGGTCAGAAATGTTGCATTTTATCTGCAAGCTTCACATACATTTCACAGTCTATTCTAGTCTCCCGGCCACGTGTTATAACAGTAAACTCATTACCATAGAGTAAGATGGTTCTCCAGGAAGCTAGGCTGTGCTCCTTTATTCTAGGAACCGAGGACTCCTTGTCCTGGGCAGTCCAGGTGGGTATGCAGGAAACCTGAGCCTCAGTTACTGAGCAGTTGGCACGTACCAGGTCCTTACTTATCTTAAGGAAGTCCCGGGGGAAAGGTGTTATTTACTCCATTCCACAGACCAGAAATCAAAGTTTGGAGAATTTCTGTGTCAGGGCTGGGTCTGGTCCCTCATGACAAAGGGCAGAGTCTCCACTCCGGTCAGCTTCACAAGGAAGTGCTGCTCTCGACCTCTCTGGGCTCGGGCTTACCTTAGCACCCTCACATGTGCTGGGGCCCCGGAAGACAGCCCCGCTCTTCAGTTAGCTCAGCGTTTTGAGCCACTCTGGTGAGACTCACTGAAGCGCTACCTTTTCAAATTGAATCATGGGTGAGGGTGACATTAAAGGGCAACCCTGAATGCACTCTATTTATTTGGAAGTAAGCGGGTTGTGGGTGCCAGTAGTAACTAGAATAATTTGTTGGAAATGCCCCCTTCCCCCCGAGCAGGATTCCTCTACTCTCTTCTGAAGAAAGCTGTGGTCTCTCACTGCCACACTCCCAAAGAAGTGGGGCTGTTGGGGCCCCCCAGTTCAGAAGGAGAACCCATGCAGGGAGGGGAAGGGTCTTAGGTTCCCAGCAGCTTGGGAAAGACTGGGATGCCTGTGGGGAGTCTGGCTCCATCTGCCTCCAACACGTCTCCTCCACCTTCCCGCCCAGGCAGCTTCACCTGGGGAAACTGTAAGCCTCCTGCTCTGAGAAAGCCTTCCCTCTCCTTGCAGACCAGGGTGGGGTCCCCGGTTCCGTGCATAGCACGGGCTTCTTCACAGGGTGGGGGACTCTCCTGGCTGTGCTCTTAGGTGCGTCTGCGATCTTGCACAGCGAGATGGCCATTGTGTCTGCTCCATGTCTCTAGCAGCTGGCACCATCTCTGGCAGGGGCTCAGGAAACGTCCGCTGACAATGAGTGACTGATTAAAGAAGGGAGATATCCGGCACAGAGGGAACAGGAGAAATCTGCAAAGGTGGCCGGGTCCCAGGACCTCAGGCACATGGCACAGTCTACCTCGACAGTTTCTGCAGGGATGACTCAAGGGAGACGCTAGTGGAACACATGACCCTGATTAGCCTTTGAGACGGTGGAACAAGTTTTCCACTGGAGATAGGAGACCCACTCTGGTTACATTTCTCCACGGCAGGGGCTGAGCTGGAGCCACTCGGGCCATCTTGGCCTGGGCCGGCAGGCAACCCCATCAGAAGTTTGGCTCACCAGGCTTTAATTGAGCACCTAAGTGTGCCAGGCACCATGGAAATGAACCTTCCTAGGGCAGCACTCCCAGAGGATTCTGGAACTTTTTGGTCATCTGAGCCTTTTCCTGACTGAAGAAAAACTGAACTTCACAACCTTTTCTCAAACGTGTTTCCCTCCCCAGAGTTGTTCCTCCATCAGCGGCCCCTGGTGCCGCATGCCTCTTGCACTTGAGGAGTAAAAGGTTGGGATTTGACACGAGACCACAGGCACGTAGATATTGTATCTTCGTGCTGGCACTATTTGCTGGGATTCTCCAAAGACCCAGCACTGCCATGGGATACAAGTTTGAGGACTGCTGCTTCTCCCTGGGTCTCGTTTCCAGGCTTTTGTTTCCACCCATGTAAGAGGGTAGCCAATTAATCAGTTGAATCAACAGCCCACTCACCTCCATCTATTCCAAACCTAGACCTTGGAGTCAGACAGAGCAGGTTTGAATTCCATGCACCTCCAAGCCATGTGACTTTGAGCAAGTTGCTCCACCTCTCTGGGCACTGGATGCCTGATCGTGAAATGGCATAAATTATAATAATAATAATAATATGAAATGGATAAGAATAATACTTCCCTTGTGGGGCTGCTGTGAGGAGCACATGAGATTCTGGATGTGAGATGCTCATTATAATGGAAGGTGTTGTTATTATTTATTAGTGTAAGGCTCTTTAGTTAACGTTTGGAGTTAGGGAGTAACAGAGACTCTTCTTCGAGGTGAAGGTTGCAGTTCTCTGTGAGATTTGTCCTCTGGGGTATTGAAGTGTGGCATTGCACTAGCACCCTTGGTCACAATTACAGGGGAGATTGGGGTTCTTGGATTACATAAGGGTGTGTGCCTTCTTGAGTCTTATACAGGAGACTCCCATATAACATGGCATCTCTACCACACAGTTTGAGAATTGGGGAAACCCTCATACAACACAGCATCCTAGAACACAGTTTCAGAATTAGAGAAATCCCCAAACAACATGGAGGATAATAAGCTTTTAAGAGCAAAAGAGATCGCATTTGAAATTTTTCATTTGAGCATGGATGTCATATCAGATTTGACCATTGAATTTAAAAATTAATTAGAATTTTAAATCCATTGTGATCCTCGAGTATTAAGTACATACATTTTAAAACTTCGTGTTTTTCTTTTTACTACATTATACATAGGTGAAAATTGCTTTAACAAAGGTATTTCTCTTACTTATAAAAATGTAATAGTATTTTTTTTAAATTTTTGGAACCTAACCCCCTTTCTTGTACTAGTGCTCTGTTTAGTATAACATGGATTCGCATAACATGGCATTTTTGAGGAACGTGACAACTGTGTTATATGGGGTCACCTGTAGTTTGTAGGAAAGTACACTGCCCTCCACTGTCACCTGAAGTCTGTCACATATCTGCTTCAGATACAAAAGTTTGAAAGAAAACAAATGATTAGCCTTCATAGTAGAACCAGTTTGCCAATCACCGCTCCTGGGTTATTACCTTTGGCAGAGTGCTCTACTTTAGCCAGTAGAGTTACTAACACACCACCTACCATGGTGCCAAGAGCTAATTCTGCTGGAGATGTCCTGCCCCATTAGTGACCTAGTGAACTTTTATCCTGCCTTCAAAGCCCCAGAGCAGGTGTCTCCTTCTCTTAGCTCTCCTCTCCCTCCTGCCCGTCTCCACCCCTGAACTGGCTTCCAGGTGGGGCTTTTCCTGATTCTGGCATTCAAGTGACTGGATCTTGATTTGAAAGACTTTCTTTATTTAGGCAGAACTCTCCTGTCTCTCCCAACACCTTTCTGAGGAGAAGCATCGCAAGTCTAGAGAAGTAACTTTGTTGTTTATTTCTTACTTGCATTTCCGTTCCTTAGGAGTGGACACAGATTTAAAAACAAGCCCACAGCTCTGAGAAACCACACAGTCGGTCACTTCTCAGCCGCTGACATGGGACCTTTCTCAGGGCTTGTGGAGGGAAATTCTGCACCTTGGGCAAGAAAGCGTGAGAGGAGTGCTAGCCCACCTGGGTCCGAAATTTGTGAACTTGGGGACTGACTGAACCTGTCAACCTCTATAAAAGGGGAGTAAGATATGGTACCTGTTGCAGAGGGTGGCAGGGACAAGTTGAGATGACACATGCAAAACTTCTAACACTGTGGCTGTGATAGACTGCGTGCTCAGTAGACGCTAATGACACAGAAAACGCCCTGTGATTTACTAGGAATTGCTTCCTAGTCCCTACAGCACTCCTAACAGTTCCTTTCTTCTCTTCTTTAACCCCAGTCTTGGCATTAAAAAAATATCTTCTCTCTGAATAACATAAACAGTGATACACTTTGACCCCCACCCACTCCACCCGCTGCCCAAAATACATGAAAAGTCCCTGGGATCGCCCCCATTGTATCAGAGAACAGTGCCTGCTCTGCAGTGCCCCTCTCCAAGCGGCTCATGGCTGGATCCCTGAGAAGCTGATGGAAGTCCTGGGACTGTCCCTGATGTGGGGCTCTGCCTGTCCCATCTGGGCTGAGTGATCCTTAGGGAGTGGCCCTCCTGCCTGACCAGTGGTGCCCATTAACCAAATGTACGTCCATTTGTAGAGGAAGGACCCTCACAGCGGAACGACACTCCCGGTCCCCTGCCCATTTCTTTCTGTTTTGGCACATCAAGAAGGGGAAGGTTGTGTTCAGTGATGAAACAGATCTTGGTTGATCCAATAATCATATGAGGTGGATAAGGCTGGGTGTTTTACAGGTGGGGAAACTGAGATTCAGAGAGGAGGCATGATTACAGAGATAACCCTGTGAGTGGCAGAGGGTCACAGTGGGTGACATCCTGCCCTCTCAGTCACTGAGAAGAGCTATGCCCACACTGCTCAGCGCCCCATGTAAGCAGTCACATGGAACTCTCGATAGCTCCGTCTCGTAGGTTCATCCTTACCCTACTTTGTAGATGAGCTGCTTGGGACTCGGAGAGGGTATTGAACTTGCTCACTTACCCTGCTTATAGGTGGCAGAGCTGAGATGTGAACCCAGGTCAGTTTCCAGGGCAGCAAATGAGGTGCCCAAGGACAGAATGGATGATGCCTCAGTATAGGAGGGCCACTGCCTGAAGCTGGGACCTTGCTGCCAGGCATCGCTGTGTCACTAATTTCCTGTGTGACCTCTGGCCTCTGTCTATAAAACAAGTACACTGGATTTGCCAACTGTCCATGCCTTAGGCTGCAGGCTGGGACAGGCAGCTCTTTGGGAAACACTGTGACCTGTGACCCCACCGGCCCCTTGGACTGGAATACAGGTTAAGGGTATGTACCAGTTGGCTTCGAATGCTCTGGTAGCTTGGCGTGGCTGACCCTGTCGTCTCAATTATCTGAATTCCCAAAAGGACATTGCACCATTGCCTGCCAGCAGGAGGGTCCTGACCAGCCACTCTCTGTCCTCGTGCTTTGCTTCTCTTTCCATCATGCCAAACCCAGACTCTGCTGAGACTCACCCTCAGGCAGGTGTCTGACAGGTGACCAGATAGGGGCAGGAGGCTCCCTGAGTCTGGTTTTCCTATTGGTACAGGCTCTTGTGATTACAGGAGTGTTTAAAACACCCTCTAGAGGTACACAGTTGGGCAAGAGGGTGATTGCATGAGCAGAGAAGTAGGCTTAAGGACAGGAATGTAGCAAGCCAGAGGGAGGTGGCCCTGTGGGCCGGCAAGCCCCTGAGAATGGAGACAGCCTCTTAAGTACCTGAGCTTGAGTCCAGGCGAGGGCTGAGTGAGGACCATCATGAATGGCTTCTGTTTGCATGTGGCGAATAAGACATGCGCTGCACGGCTGACTTGTTGGGAAACTCGCCGTGTTGGAGCACCATCTAAACTCCTCCCCCATGGCCTGATGCACATACCACCAGCCTCTGGCTGAAAGGTGACACTCCACGGGCCAGCTTCCCTTAGTCACTCTGTGGGCGCCGGTCAGACCCACACGAGAATGGAGCTGGTGGCTGTGTCCGCAGTGAGGGTAAGTGACAGCAAGCTCTCAGGAGTTCCTCTTGGTGGGAAGAAAAGTCTGAGTGTGCAGCGGGGTTGCTGACTGAACACTGGCATTCTCCCCCTTGTTCCCTCAAAGACCTTGTGCTAGGTGTGGACTTGGGCAAGGGGAGCTGGAAAACAGTCTCGTGGCCCCCTCAAGCCCTCGTTTGGCCACTGGCGGGCACTTGTTAGAGCCAGGCCATGTCCTGCATTCATTGTGGCCAGGGCCACGATTGCTCTGGCAGGCGGCAGCTGTCGCCTGGGTTCAGTTTGCAAGAAATAAAAATAGTGTTGGCCGGTGCATGCTTGGTGTTTGGGTCAGCTGGGTTATTTCAGTGAAGGGCCGCAGCATGGTCCTCAGTGGCTCATTGGAAGGACACTTGTGGCCTTCCCTGCCCGTGGAATCAGACCCCACGCAGGGCACTCCAAGCCCGCCGTGCTCGTGGGGCACTGTTAGTTTGCAGGTCTCTGTGCCGTTCCATCTTCCATGTACGATGCCAGTGTCAGGTTTTAGGATCTTATCCACGTGCTCATAGAAACACCCTTCATTTTGTGGAATCACTTTGTATCTGGTTTCGATGCAGGGGAGATAGGAAAGGTATGGGTACTAGGCCTGGATTTGAGTGAAGTCAAGGCCCCAAGCTTCCCTGAGCCACGATTTATCAAACTGGGCAATGGGATTAAAATAATGACAATGGCAGTAATAGCCACCAAACTGTTGTGAGGCTCGGAAGCTTGCAGGCACCCTGCACTATAGCCTTGATGGTTTATGTATGTGTAGATGCTACCCATGTTTATGTGTTATTCAAAGAGCAACTGTGAGGCAGGACAGTGGGCCAAGAATTTATACAGAGGAAACTATTTCATAGAAGAGGAAACTGAGGCTCAGTGAGTTTTTTTGTTTTTGAGTTTTTAGCTTTCTCAAACAGTCCCCCATTTGTCTCTATGTACTTACTTGGGGAAAGTTCTCGTGTGGTGACCTTGAGGTCCCATATCACTCTGCAAAGAAGAGGGAAAAGCCCTGAGGTTTTTTTTTTTTTTTGATGCACATAACTCTTACAAGGTAGGTTCGGGGTGTTAGATCCACTGACCTGTAGAGAAAGTCAGCAGGATTTGCAGAGTGAGATGTGAGGCCAAACTGGGGAGAAATCTCGGTCCTTCCACTCATTAGGGCTTTGAGTGTGGAGCTGGCAGCTTCACCCACCTTTTCTCCATTGCCGGCCGCACACGCGTCTCTCCCTCTTGCCCACCTTCCCATCCACCCAGCCCCTCTGCGTGCACCACCCGTGTGTCCTTCTGTCTGCCGTCCCAGTCAGCCATCCTGTCCCCAACCCAGCCAGGGTTTCCTGAGCCGGTTCCCACGGAGCTTGCATAATGCAGAACTTGAACAATTTGATTGGTTTTCCAGTGGAAATCAACGTAAAGAATACCTTCTCAGCGTTCCTAAGTCCCAGACCACTGTAGCGAATTCTTGCCTTGACGCTGTGCTTTTGGTTTTTTTCTGGCAATAACTCAAGTGCTTTTCTCTTTGGGGTAGGGGGACGCCAAGCATTTCAGTTTTCTAACATGTTCAGGTTGTGTTTTTGTTTGCTTTTTAACAATAGTTCCTTCAAATAATAATAATCTACTTATTAATAGGTCTGATTTAGTGTGGTAGGAAGAGGCATGAGTTATAAATCAGAATATCTGAATTCATTTATTCAACAAGATGAATTTTATTTTGTCCATTTGTTACATTCTCAGTCTAAACCAGGCCCTGTTCTAGACCATGGAACAGAATAGCCTCTCCTTGGCCTTGTTGAGCTTTCATTCTAGTTGTAAGTATACCCCACGTCAGGCGTGCTAGTGCTATGAAGAAAATATGGCAAGGTGTCCTGACTCCTTCCAGGACCATGGTGATCATTATGATGATAATACAGTGATGACGATGAGGTGACAGAAGCAACAGTCTCTATATCTACAAATTGGAATATACAAAGTCTTTTTTTAGCACAGCTTCATTGAGATATTCATATACCATACAACTCACCTCACTCATGTAAAGTGTACAATTCAGTGGTGTTTAGTGTATTCGTAGAGGGTGCAACCATCACCACCATCAATTTTAGAACATTTTCATCACTCCCAATAGCCCCTTTGTATCTCTTAGCCATCAGCCCATCCCACTAGCCCTAGGCAACCTCTAATTTTCTGTCTAGGAGTTTTCCTATTCTGGGTATATCATATACATGGAATCACCCAATATTAGGTCTTTTGTGAATGGCTTCTTTCACTCAGCATAGTGTTTTCAAGATTCATACGTGTTATGGCATGTATCAGTGTTTCATTCTTTTGATGGCTGAATAATATTCCACTGTGTGGATGTACCATAGTTTGTTTATTTATTTATCAGTTAATGGACATTTGGATTGTTTCTATGTTTTGGATATTATGATGGTGTAATGGAGTCCTTTAACAGACATGACCTCATCTAGTTCTTTCTCACATGCACATTTATGATTTATAGTGAGCATGTGTTAGTAAACTGAAATTAGAGGTGAGAAGCTGACATTTAGAGGGGTTGAGGAATGTGCCCAAGACCACACCATGTTATGGGCAGAGCTGAGAGGAGAGCCCCTTCCTTCTCCATTCTCTGTCCAGTGCTTTTGTCCTCTCCACAGGACCCCAAACGTCCCTCTCTAGCTCCTTTAAGAGAGATAAAACTGAATTACATAGACCCTAAAGTGCTTCTCCTTTTGTCCCTACAGGTTTTCTGAATGATCCTGCTTCTTTTTCTATCTTGTGTGGTTTTCTCCTGCCTGACCTTTTCCTGCTTAAAAATCTGGGGGAAGATGACAGACTCCACGCCGGTCACCAAGAATAAATCTGAGTCAAGCTTCATCCAGAACCAGGAGCCCGTTCCAGCTTCTAAGAGCTCAGAAGAGCCACCGCAGAAGCACGGCGACAGCAGTGCTCTGCCAAAGACTCCTAGCCAGGCTGAGCCGGCCTCCCACAAAGATCCCAAAGACGCCTGTAGGCCAAGAGCTGCCCGGCCACCCCCACATCGGAATCCCCCAAGAAACCCCCTTTCCTCTGGTGATGCCTCCCCAGCCAATGGGATAGGGACCCAAGGCCTGGAAGCCCCAGATACCAATGGCCAAACCTCGCCAGCCAGGCCCCAGGGCCAGCAAGTCAGACCCCTCTCCAAAGAAGATGAGAAGCAGGCGCACATCAAGAGGCAGCTGATGACTGACTTCATCCTGGGCTCCTTTGATGACAACTCCTCTGATGAGGACCCTGGTGCTGGCTTGTTCCGAGAATCTTCCCGTAAGGGCAGCCGGGCCAGCCTCGGGGCTCTGTCCCTGGAGGCTGCTCTGGCTGCAGGTGACCCCGAGACCCACGTCTCTACTATAAGGTAATGTGCCCTTAGTCCTCATAACCAGGAGGGAGGCACAGCCTTAGAGTGTCACCCTTCCCTGCTCAGTCAAGCCATCCGCTGATGCCAACACTTCCCAGGGTTGTTATGTGCAAAGCAGGAGACGTCACCCCTCCTCTCTTCCTTCCCTCCTTTCAAGATCACGTATTGAGCATCTGCTGCATGTATAGGGTTCCTTGCCAGGACACTGGCTTTCTAAACAATCCCAGCCTAGTTGGGGAAGACGACCTCGCATGCAACTAGCTATCATTTAAGCCGAATGAGCCAAGGCTGGCAAGAGCCACAGGAGACATTGGTTTGTTCGTTCATTTGTTCGTTCACTCAACAGGTAGCTAACACCCGAAAACACGCCTTCCCTCCGCGATGCCTGAAAAACAGAAACTCACATACTGTAACCATACTTGTCAATATGATTGTTGGAAACAGATAATAGGTTCGTTACAGGTAGGACTATCCCAGGGGTGCAGGTGGTGGCTTTTTTTGTCGTCGTCATCCAGCTTTGCCACCTCTGCTCCCAAATTACAAATGGAATGTAGTAGATCCAGGTAAAAAACTTGAGAAGCATAGGAGAGCAGAGACAAGAGAAGAGCGACCAACTTGACTTGGCCAGCCAGGGGGAACTCTGCTCCCTCCCTGTGTTCCTGCCTCCTTCCAGTCTGCTTTCCTGGGCACCAACTCCTGCAGGCTGTTCTTGTAAGCAGCTTGTGTACTCACTCTCCCAAAGTGAGAAGAACCTGGGCAAGGAGGTGGGCTCTTCCATGGGCATCACATCCCCAGTGAGCTTAATTTTAACCCTAGTTGTTGGATATGAGAGATAGGAGCAAGAACACAAGTGTTCTCATGCTGACGATCTTCAGGGAAAGGCTATTCTGAGCTTCTGGAAGGGTTACAGGAGGAGAAGCCTTCAGGATTTGGTACAAAGAGCCCTGTCTTTGGGGTCAGAACCCAGAGTTGGGTTCAGCCCTTGGCTCTGCCACCCTGTACTTTGTGATCTTGAGCATGGCACATCACCTCTCCCAGCCTCCATCCCTCATCTTCAGAATGTTGAAGGAATTAAATGGGATCATGTCTGTAAAGTATGCACCTAGTTTTGGTACACAGTAGGGGCTTAATAAGCCATAGATTCTTCCCCAGCTCCTGTCCTGGGCCTGTCCTTTGGCCACCAGCACCTGCTTCATCTACCACTCGAATTAACCCAGCGCCTCCTGACCCCTTGCTACCTACAGTGTATATAAATGACCTAGTTATCCCTTATAACAATGGTACAAAGCTGCTGTTGGATCCCCACTTTACAGATGAGAAAACTGAGGTTTAGAGAGGTGAAGTACCAAGGTCACACAGCTAGGAAGTGGCAGAGCCAGGGTTCAAGGCCAGGTGTGTTGGACTGCAGAACCCAGGTTTCACTGTGCCATAGTGTGCCCTCTCCCGTAATCTCCAAACCCTGTTCTTTCCCTCAGTGTGTGTGTGAGGGGGGATTAGAGAAAAATCAGTTTATCGAATGAATTTGCTGAAACCGGTGAACATCAGAGATTACGTTAGAAGTGGATGTCCAGTCGGGGTTGCTCAGTGGGATCTAAGTAGGAAGGATGGCAGGGTACTGTCATCACAACAGCTTCAGCCGGAAACAAGACAGCTATATAGTCCATTTCCGGACATGACAAATGTACAAATAAACAGATGCCAATTTAAAAATAATGTCAACCAGGTGTTTTGTCACCAAAAAGAATTTATTCAGGAAAAAGGGTTTCAACCGGAGCATGCAGACATGGCAAGCCACATGCACACTGTGGCCAGCATGCCAAGATGGAGGGGAATTTAAGGAGAGGAAACAGGAAGTTGGAACCAAAGAGATTTATTATAAAGGAAGTTGGAACCACAGAGTTCTTCTGTAGGGTCCTCATGTCAACTTGTATAAGCCTTTAGCTCAACACAAGAGCCTTCTATACGCCTTCTATAAGCCTTACCTCAAGGCTGAGTAAGATGTTGATCGTAGTCCACCAGTGGGCCATCAAGCAATTTTGGGGTGACTGCCTGCATTAAGAAGAAAGGGCCGTAGCAGATGCCACGTTATGACAGGACCTAGCGGCTGGGCAGCTAAATGTAGAAAAAACACATTTAGCACGCACAGGTACAGTCGCTAGGGGCAAGAATCGACTCTTCACAATTGAGGCGGCTGTAAGTACTTGAGCGAGTGAAAATAAATAGCTAGTGGACCGTGGCACTTGGAGAAAATTAGAAGTAGCCCTTGCCCTGAAAAAGTCTGCCCAGGCCTGCTCTAGCTTCTCCCACAGACCAACCTCCACCCGCCTGGTCGTGTTTCCTTAAAGTTCCAGTTCATCTTTATCACAGATATGCTGAAAACATAGTTTCCAAGTGTGTCCCGATGCCAAGAAGGAAACAGGGTGCAGGAGAGGGAATGGTCCGGTCAGGGAAGAGCTCTTGAAAGAAACAACTTTCAAACCAGACCCCCAGGCCAACAGAACTTTCTGCTACGATGGAATGTTCTAGAACTGCCCTGTCCAATATGGTAGCCACTAGTCACGCGTGACGTTTGAGATTGAAATGTTGCTAGTGTGACTGAAGAACTAAATTAAAAATGTTAGCGTTAATTAATTTAAATAGTCTCGAGGGGCTGCTGGCTATTTTATTCGAGCAGCTCCAGCCCTCTGGGCAAGGAGGAACCAGCTGTATGCATTATTTCCGCTGGTGCTGATTGAGAACTCCCCATCACAGTATGTTTGCCAGAATTGTAGTATCAGTCCCAGTGTTATCCTCTCCTGACTCTTGGATGGTCAGGAAATTGTAAGGGTTAAACGAACTACTGTTACTAAGGTGATTAGCGAGAGAATAAAATAGTCAAGAAATGGTAGGTTAAGATATGGGGTCTCCCAACTTTCTACTTATTGTCTCCCACTACCATTTTGAGGGATTTGCTGGTTTGTGCTTAAACCAACAGCTTTTTGAGCTGGTAAATTTATGAAAGCAAAAGATACTTAACTGAGGGCTTATCTTTGCATAGCTATGGGCCAAATAGTAAGTGAATTTTCTGCCCTTGCATCTTCATTGGATAAATCATTTATCCTTGCCTTGTCCCAGCAAAGGAATCTTGGTTTTTATAAACCAGAAGCACCACACATTGAGATGAAGGTGCATTGTGGGTGGTGGGAGACGCAAAGGGTGGCAATGGGCACAGGGTGGACTGCTGTGCTCTGTGACCTTGGGTAGGTCCCTTACCCTCTCTGAGCCTCCAGGGCCTCATCTGCACCATGAGGGGTGCACCAGCCCCCTGAGGTGTGTGACCCCTGGGTCACAAAGCTCACTGGGCACACAATTCTTTTATCCTCAATCAATGTGCTTTTCAGAATTGGGAATTTAGAATTTGAGCATCCTGGGCAATTCAAGTATTTCTGCTGGTGCCCTCTCAGATGCTGGCATTTCTGTGAGGGACGTTTTCAGTGCCCCCAGAGTTCCAGGAATCGGGGAGGCCTCTAACGGAGGGGACCCGCATATGTTCCTTGTTTCTATTGCGTGAGAATCCCATGCAGACCTATCTTTGGGGAGTCAAAGCTTAAACCCTTGTCCTACTGCCACTACCCCTGGGAGTCAGCTACATGAAAAAAATGACGTCAAAACCTGCGTGTTCCAGCCAGTTTCAAACAATGCATCCAAACAAGGCTGAGTGTTCTGTTATCTGCTTGTAGAGTTTTCGGCTTTGGTGTTTTGGCATCTTTGGGGGCCTGAGTAGCCTGAGTAGCCTGGTTTGGCAGTCCCTTGTTGACCCTTCTGCTCACAGCACTGCTAGGGCCTTGGGCCAGCTCTCTGAAGGGCTATTCAGGGGGACGGTCCCGACACTTCCCCTCAAAAAGCTCTCCCGAGGTTTGCTTTGGCCACTGCTCGCTGCTTCTTTTACACAGGCCGGTGACGCCTTTGCCCAGGGCCTTCAGGTCACATGCTCAGGCCAGTGTTGGGTGTGGATCATCACATGTGGGGTGGGCAGGCTGGTGTGCTGCCAGCATCCAGCTGGAGCATCAAGGAAATGCAGACTGACACAGAACATGGTGACCAAGAGTCCCTGTTGTTTCCAGGAAGTTCCTTTTATTATTGTATTTTTTCCTGATAAGCTGCTCAACAGTCTGCGTTCTCCAGCAAATCTCCTAACATTTTGGGCCCCGTTTCTGCAAAATGGGGGAGAGAGCAGGGGTTAGGGCCAGTCCTTCCAACCCTGCTCTAACGCCTCTCCTGTTTTTCAGATAGGGGCTCCCCCTTCTGCACTGGGCCCCATAAATTCTGTACCAGTCCTTCCTCCACCTCTAGCTCTTTGTTCACCAAAGTCACCGCCTCTGAGGGCTTCCCCCTGCCTCCAAGTATTCCCGTCCTGTCCTCAGTGTCTTGTTCCATCACTCTGACGTGTTGTTTCGACAGCACTCAATCACTCCTTGAGATTATGTCTTTAGTTGTCCTATTTGTTTACTGGACTGCTACCTGTCTCTCCCACTGGACTGCAGGCCCATGGAATCAGGGCCACGTTTATGGAGTCTGCCGTTTCCCTACTACCTCGCTCAGTGTGGGCTCATGGTAGTAGACTTTGGATAAATGTTTGCCAAACACATGAACAAAATGAGCAACTCAGACTTGTCAAAGACAAAATTCTGTGTTTCTGAGGTGTGCAAAACACTGGGCGATGAGTCTGGGAACGGACAGATGAGTGGATGAGGGAGGGAGGGAATGTGGGATGCACGAATGAACAAATGCATAGGCCTTTCCTTGTGGCTCTTTGACAGCAGTGGGATTTTTGTTTTCCTAAAATTCTTCTTGCATCAATCTTGTGATTTTGTAAACTAGTCCTGGGGTGAAACTGCCACTTTGAAATTTTCTTCCGCCTTTAGTATGGGTATGTAATTTCCCCCTGCCCCTCCATTTTCCCACCTGACAAGGGCTGCCTGAGATTATAGATGCGATGGCTTTGTGCCATCTGTTCAGCAGCCCCTACCTCCTCTTCATTCTCTTCCCTTTTGGGTTCATTTCAGGCCAGGGGCTGGGACTTGGCCTTGCTTTGGACTTGGAAACAGTCCCCAGAGGTTGGAATTCCCATGCAACCCTTACAAATTCAGCTGATGACATGATGTGGCAAAATAGATGAGTGCTCGCTTGGGCAGCACATATACTAAAATTGGAACGATATAGAGAAGATTAGCATGGCTCCTGCGCAAGGATGACACGCAAATAGATGCTCACATACCCTGAAATGAAGATGACAGGGTTGTCCCATTTTGTTTGCGAGCAGCAGTGTGGTTAGTGCCCAGTGCGTCTGGGGTAGGATGCCGGGTTCAAAGCTGCTCTTACTAGCTTATCACCCCAATAGTTCTGCCCTGTGGGGTACATGTATAGGCTGAGTGGGATGGGACAGGTTCAGGATTGTGCAACTCAGTCCTGAAATTGAAAGTTATGAAACTCAAGTTCATAAGCAGGGAATGAACTCATTTAACAGCAAACCCACTTGGAATATTTGTGAAGTTATTTATAGTCTTTATCACATTTTTTGTGAATATCCATGCCTTCTGCTGCTGAAATATTAACATGAAAATGTGTAACATAAAACTTTACCGACCTAAAAATATTCCCCAATTCAGGCTCTGGGAGTTTTGGATGAAGTTTTGTGGACGTGTGTAAGTAACGTGCTTAGAACATTCCTGGCACTTAGTAGACCCAGAAAATGCTTGTGCTTAATAAACATGCACGTATGGTTGGAGAGACTGGAAGGAGTGTAACCAACCATGCCTTTATGTGGTACGAGTATAAGTAGTCTAAATTCTTTTCTGTGTCTTCTGACTTTCTGCTGTAAATATTGTTACAAGTTTTAACAATATTTCATAATAAAACACTATTTAAGAATACCGGAGGGGATAGCCAATCAGTCATCTCACCCTCTAGGTAAGAAGCTGAGGCCCAGAGAGGTTCAGGGATCTGTCTGTCCAAGGTCTCCCAGCAAGATTGCCATAGACTCAGAGCACCTTTGAACCCTGACCCTTCACTGATGCAGATTAGAAAGTGGTCTGTGAACTCCCATTATTGATGTTGGGACCTAACCTGGGCTCCAGCGATGGCGCCTCCACCATCCTTCGATCTCGTTCTTTCCATTAGTGGGAAGAGGCGGGAGACAGGGCAATTGACTGGGCATCCCTTCAGCTGTGTGATCTTTGGGGCATACATCGCCTTCCCTCTCTGGGATGGATTGGATGCTCCAAGGTCCTCTGTGGCTCTGACAGTCTTGGCTTTTGTTTCTTTGTGTGTGGAGGGGTGGGATTGGGACCTAGGGGATGGGGGAAAGAGAGCAGCTGGACAATTGGGAAAAGCTCATTAACTTATAACCATTTACTCCTTGGCCAATTATTGCAGATGGTCTGGGTTCCAGGCAAGTTTGAGGACAAGCTAAGAGATGAAATGGGTCAAGTGGAGAAGCTAACATTTGTCTTCTCTATTCATTGGCTTGGGAGCATTTATTGCTCCCTGCTGAGGGTGCTAAGCACTGTGGAGACATAGATGGTGAGATCTGGCCCCTGCACCTCAGGGAGGCCAGGGGCCCAGAGCATTTCCTTGGAGAGAGTGGTGGAGTGGGTAGGAGTAAGTCACACTGGAGGCCAGCTGACTCCTCCACTCTGCCATCGCATGACCTGGGGCCAAGCTGTCACCTTTCTGTGCCTCGGTGTCTCCAAAATGAGGCCACTGTGGTACCTACCTCACAAGGCCATTGTCAGGCATAGTGGAGTTGCTATGAGCACAGCACTTACAGCAGTGTCCACCCTGCAGTCATTGTCATTAAATGCAAAAGCACAGTGTCATAGTAAGGGCCCAAGACCCACAGTCATACATGCCTGGGTTCAAATCTCAGAGCAGCCCCATGACCTCTCTAACCTACAGTTGTGTTCTTTGTTGAAAGATAATGGTAGTGTCCACCTCGGAAGTGTGCTGAGATCACATGGGAGGTGGTGCCAGGAGTGGATGGCCCCAGGCTGCCTCAGTTGCCATCTGTTGAATGGGCATCTCCCAAAGTGGTTGCCTGTGGCCATGGCTGTTCCGAAGCCCTGCCAAGCACATACGTTTAAGGTATGGCAACCTGTGTCTGTGGAGGAGGAGGAGGGATTGAAAAGGCAGGTGAAGTGTCCCTGGTACGAGCATAAAGTACAAACGAGCACGCAGGTGCTGGCTGGCTCTTTTCCCAAGTCGCTCACTTCCACACCGGAACTGTTGAGCTTAAGAGAGGTTTTAGCAACGCAGACTTCGGACCCTGGGAAGGCAAGTGAGGGTCTGTGGGGTCTGGACATGAAGGAGGGGGCCCTGCCTGGGACTGAAGGCATACCGGAAAGCAAACTGACACCTGGGACCTTGCATCACCTCCCTATCCCAAGTAGTATCCTGGGTGGGCTTGTAGTGGGTGCCTCGCAGCCCCTTCCTGTTCACGGTCCCCATCTCCCAGCAGCTCTGCGTGGTGAACGGCATTTTAAACCACATACAGATATTTGTATTTGTCTCTAAATGGAATGCCCCAGATCTTTTCTTTAATGTCTTAATTTATTTATTCATTAAGGAAGGGACTGGCAGAAACCCCGTTTTCAAATCTCTTTAGCTCCTAAGATGTTTTCCGAGAACCTGGGATGAAAAGGATCTCTGTTTTTTCATGGTTCTATTTGTGGAATGGATATTGAGGTTCGGGCGAGGTTGGCTATTAAATGAATACCGGGTACAGAGCGACCAAACATTCTTATTTTCCCCTTCCCCTTAAGCATCAGCATCCTGTTTCAGAAAAATCATTCCTTTCTCTATACTTAGTGTACCGTTTTCCTTATCATATATTGAAAGAAGTTATTTTATTTTTCTTAATGAAAGCATATTGTATGTGGATGATTTTACAGAAGAGGAAGTGGAGGGGAAGGGGTTTGCTCAAGGTCACACAGCAAGCAGGGACAGGCTTGAGGTCAGTCATTGCTGAGGTCTTTCCACCAAGCTGCTAGTCACTTGCATTTTCTTGTAGACTGTGTGTGTGTGTGTGTGTGTGTGGTCATTGACCAGGGTTTTCCCTCTACAGTACCAACAAGTTACATTTTGCCTCTGTAAGTCTGAGGAAAGGGCTTACAGCATGAGACTGAAAGTACAGTCATGTTTGAATTATTTCATTGAAAATCACAAGTACTGATGTTTGTAGAAAGGTGGTGTGTATGGAGGGGTACAGCGCTGTCCGGATAAAAATCCAGCCATAAATGCTTCTATTTTTCCCATTACGTGGCTGGGTATTTTTCACACAGCGCTCGTATATTCTTTCCTTTCCATCTTTTATTCCCTAATAACGCAGGCAGAGAAGAATCCAAGTCGGTGTCACTCTGATGACACAAGGAGACCAACCATTCCAAGTGAAATTGCTTTCTTTAGAGCCCTGGGTAAAGTTAGGTGTGTTAGGATGTCTCCAAAGCTGTATTAGCAGAGAAGTGAAAATACCCACAGTGTTCAATGAGTGTTGGGGTTTTGTCAATCGAGAATAAAAATCTAGAGCAGCGCAAGTGAACTGGTGAGAGTGCTCTCCTGCACGATGCTAACTGAGTTTGAAATACCATCGTTTCCTGATTTTAATTTTTTTCCCTATTTTGAGGTGGTTACATTTACATTTGGGTCATGTGGATGATTGATATTACTACTTACTGGTTTTGGTTTGAAACTTTTACAAAATCAGCCTAATGGGTTTCTTTTTTGGAGAGACTGACGGAAGACAAGGCCATAAAGAATCTTCTAGAAACTCTGAAGAACTGAAAGCTTTGTTCACCTGTTTTATTTATTTTTAAACCTATTGTTGAAACGTTATTTAATTTGTGGTTAGAACATAGCTAATCAGTGCCCTCACGTAGCCTGCTTATACAACTCCAGAGAGAGGTCACCGTTCCTATTCTGACCGTGTAGATGGCGCCCCCTGGAGGTGTAGCCCCTAACTACCCCTTTTGAAGGGGCTCACTTGTAAACATTTACATTGTGTTTTGTTTGCCATAAATATAGGCTACCGTTATTATTGCACTGTTTTCTCGGCAGTGTTTTGGATCCTTTTTATTTATTATAACTACTCGGAGAGTAGTTATATTTTATTTATTATAACTATGCATTCATTCTAACTAATTTGCCTGAGTTTAAGTCACCAGGTTCGTCACCTTGGGCAACATATAAGGACTGTCCGGAAAGTATCCAGCCACGTGATACGACAATGTTATATTGGCAATGGCTGGATTTTTTTCCGGATAGCCCTTGTGCATGTCTGGATCACCATTCCTTATCTACATTGGGGTGGGAGGAGGAGAAAAAATAGGATTGCTGTGAGGATTAAACGAGGCAAAGGCACAAAAGAGCACTCAGTAAATGTTAGTCTTCCCAAAAAGAAGCTTCACAGGTTTTCTGGGGTCATTCCCTATTTAGGTGGCCCTCACTTTAGTAGGGGACCCAGGTGGTTCCAAGTGTGCTACAAGTTCACTGGAGGGAGGCGTGGACATGGAAGCAGAGATGAACGAATAAGAAAAAACAGGAACTTGGAAGCCAAAAGTTGACTTTACTACGGGGGAGCTTTCACCAGGCACCGTGGTGACAGCTGACTCGCATTTTAAATAACCCACATTTTCCATCACTTCCCTATTATGTGTGTATTAAGCTCATTAATTGCTTGTGAGTTTTTTGCAGCTGCCACTCCGTAGGGGGAGGCCATCCTAGAACTCAGGAGCTGGGGAAGAAAGTAGCCAGCAGGTCTTTTTAAGTCTCCGGCAGCTCCCGCCGGTCGCCCAAGGTCAGCTGCGGCTCAGCGATTGGCAGCTCCGGGGGGCGGGACCCGGCCCTGGAGATGGCTGGGTCCAGATCCAGTCCCGGGACAGGAGGCGGGACCCTCTGCGGAGGAGGGTTCCGTTTGGGGGCGGGGCCTGGGCGGACGCGTCCGCCCCAAACACATGCGCGCAGCAGGCATTTCGGGATGGAGGAAGCGCCGCGCAGATTTGGGTCCCTTCAAGCTGCTGCACAACCCGGCCCGGGAGGCGTTCGAGGACCGCGCCTCCGCCTCCCGGTCGTGACCCGGTTGCCCCGCTGGGCCCTGGGACTAGAGTTTGCTTCAGGCGGTCAAGGGGTGCATGACTCCAGGTGGGATTGGTCCACGGGGCGGTCAACATGAGTCCTGCCAAATGCAAAGTCTGTTTCCCTGATCGCAAAGTAAAGTAAGTAAGGCTGCAATTTTAATGACCGTTAAGTTATTTTTTACAAACTTAGGCGCGCTCTCCCTACTGCCCGGCTCCCTCGCCAAGTCTAGCTGTGTGTCCTTTTAGCACCGCCCCCTCTTCCCTGCCCCCACCCAAAGAAAGTCAGGCTTCGGTTTGTCGACCGGGGAGACGGAGCCAGTCTTGCAAAAATGCTAGCTGGCCTTGGCGTTTGAAGAGGAGGCCCGGTTTGGCAGTGATGTGGCTTGGAGGAGGGCGCTCAGGAGCACCCAGGTGCCTCAAGGTTGACTGGTTGGCGCTTTCCCCTTCTTCCTGCCCTTAGCCTTGGTAAAGGTGGTGGTCCTGGAAGGCAGGCCTCAGAAACCTGTTGTGAAGCCAGGGGGCAGTCAACGTGCACCTGAGCAGGTATCACATGTCAGGTGGTTTTCTGAGCAGCTTAGGGTAGGCATTTCTGTGCTTGAGCGCTTTTTAGCTCCACCTGCTAGATTTCTTTTTTGTCTTCATTTTAATTGCATTTTTAAAAAGTTACCAAAGTGCTGCTGTGAAAGTTCAGAACATGACAGATAATCAGAAAGGAGGAACAAAAATCACCCATAACCGCCCCTCCCGTAATCTTTATTAACGGTTGCTGTAGATCCACGCAGCCTTTCTTCCTGTGCAGTTATGTTTTAAGTTATGAATTGGAAGAATACATAACATATTGTAACTTGCTTTTTCAGCTGACATTAAGTATTCTACCAGTGGGCTCAGCATACTGCCGCCCACAGCCTGGTTTCGTTTGGTTTGCAAGCAAAGAGTGGTTTTTTAACTTTTAGATGGTTAAAAAATAAAGGAAGCGTACTGTTTGGTGACATGTGAAAATTACGTGACATTTAACTTTGAGTGTCCACAAATAAAGGTGTATCAGAACATAGCCATGCTCGTCGTTTATGTATTGTCTGTGGCTGCTCTCAGGCTTCAAGGGCAGAGTCAAGTAGTGGGACAGGGACTGCCTGGGCCATAAAGCCTAACGTATTTACTGTTTGGTCCTTCACAGACAACATTTGCCAACCTTAGTTTTACAACATGCTTTTTACTGAGTCTGTAGTGTTCCTTTAAATGGGTATCCCTGACAATGTATCAACAGTCCCCATAAATAGTGGATGTTTGGGCTTTTTTTTTTTTTTCTTTTTCTTATTTTGCTAATAACCAGCACAGTGAAGGACAGCTTGGTGGCTAAGTCTCTGTCTCTGTCTCCATTCTTTGCTCAGGATATCTTTACCTGGTACATAAACAGTCCCTTTACACCTCCCCTCCTATGTGTAAGGCCTGCATCTGGGAGCAGGGAGGGACACAAAAATGTTTGGGAAACATTACCTCTGCCTTCTGGGAGCTCTGGGTCCAGTGGGACAGCTGGATGTTTTCTCAGTAACACCACCAGGGCTGCTAAGTGGGTGCTGACATCCCCATTTTATAGATGAGGAAACTGAGGTTCTTGGTGCTGGTGGGAGGATACTGGGATTCATTCAGGCTGTCACCCAAGGACTCTTCTTTTTTCCACCTCTTTAAGAGCACAACTTCAAAAATAAGAGGCCTTTCCTAATTGTGTTGTGAAAGAGGTCAGTGGAGTCAAGAGCTGTTGGACTAGTCAGAAGATTAAAGGACTTGGCTGAAAACTAGTTACTGCAGCTTATGAGCGTGCCAGGGGCGAGGACTCTCGGAGCTGGAAGGGCCTCAGTGGTGGTTTAATTCCTTTGATGGGGGATTCAGAGAAGGCAAGAGACATGTTCCAGACATGCGGCCAGCCCTCCAGAGGGGAGGCTGACCTCGGAGCTGTTCAGTCCTTTCACAGAGACTAACAGGGTCTTCAGGAGGATCCTCCTGGAGTCTTCAGGGTGTATCTGAGCACAGACCCTGCAGAGGGGCAGGAGGCCTGGGTTGGGATCATGGTCTTTCTCATGCACTCAGTCTTTTGTTGAGCACGGAGGTCACATTTCTTCCACATTTGGAGCCCTGCTCTAACTTGTCTGGCAAAAATACTCAAGTCCTGGAGCATCCCCAAAGCCGACCACGTGGCTCACAAATGTTTTTTTCTGATGTATAAAGCTATTTACCCTGAACGTTTAACATATAAATCTTGAATCACATTTATTCGTGCACTTTAACCCAAAAGAATATCTTTCACAAAGCACTAGAATCCCAAAGAATAAACTTGAGAGAAATTGGAATTGTCCCTGCAGGTTTGGGCCATGTGGTCACCATATTTCATAATAATTTGAAGATCCTTTATTGTGCCTGATGTCCAGCACTCGGGAGGTGCTGGTCTTGAGAGCTGTCCCAGGGTAGCACAAACATTTGCACAGACTTGCAGTAACGACACAGTTCTGTTGTGAAAGAGGTCTGTGGAGTCAAGAGGCATTTGAGATCCTGTCCTGAGGTCTGGACCATCTATCAAGAAGCCAGAACTAAATGTTAAAAGCTCCTGCGGTGTGCAGAGGGGGCCAGGGTTCTGGGAATGGAGAAATGCGTGTCAGGAGTGGTTGGAGACAGGCTTCTTGGCAAAGTTTTGAGTCAACTGGGATGAAATGAAGTTGGGGAAGGGAAGGCAGAAGAATCTGGTCTTAAGTCTCACAATGGTCTGTTATGAGTGGCTTCACTGTCCTAGGAATTCTTAGAACCAAGAATTCTTAGAACTACATATGCTGGTTGTGGATCTGCTGTGGTTTTCACCCCTGCCCATAGATTAGAATATTTCCTGGGGGAACTTTTGAAAAATGTCTATGCCTGGGTGACCCCTGAGTCCTCAATCCCAGGCATGCTGATTAATTAGTCCCAATGGGGCCTGGGCATCAGTATTTTTTTTAAGCTTCTCATAATGGATTATCCATCAGTTCCCAAGCAGTGGCATGCATACCCCTGGGGGTAGGTACATGCGGGGCCATTCAGGGGTACGTGAAAAATAATCAGTAATGGCGAAAAAACAAAGTAAAACATGCAAAACGTTAGTTACAGAATAATAAATGTTAACTTTGAATCATCATTATGGAGACACTTCAAAATTAGGTCAGGTTAGTGAATGATCATGGGTGAGGGCGTGGCTGTGAACCCTTCCCCCAAACCGCTCTTCTACCAATCATTATGCAGTTTCAGAACAATCCCTTTGCAACATTTCTTGAACTTCCCCAACATATAAATACATCTGTAGCCAGACTTAAACAGTTTACTTACTGACTGAGTAAAAGTAAGTGCGTTGTCTTTAATCGTGATTCTTTTCAAGTAGTTTTTAAAATTTAATGGTTAACATAGTTTCAGTTATTATTGTCAGTGATTTTTAAGCATGTCGTTATGGATCAGTGGTTGAAAACAGGGACAGTTAAAAAACCAAAACTTGATGTGGATTAAAATCTGTTGGCAAGTCCTTCTCAACACGTGTGTGTCGAGTACATCCACACCGGGAGATAGTAAAAAGGTGCGGCCTCAGATACTGCACAGAAGAAAAGGAAATATTCTAAAGAGTCTATTAGATGCGGGTTTTCATTTGTAGGGGATGATGACTGTCCTGAGCCTTTGTGCGCCGTGTGTGGGGAAATATTACCCAACGGTTGCATGAAACCCTCTCTACTCATGTGACATTTAGAAACTAAATGTCCTGTGTATAAAAACAAAGAAATTCATTGTTTTTGGTGCTTGGAAAAGTATCCAACTGTTACTTCATACATGATGTCAGGAAAGAAAGATAATGAGAACGTAGTTGAGGTTTTATACTATATTTCTTATCACGTAGCTACATGTGGTAAAACCATACCATAGCTGAAGATTTAATTTCTCCTTGTATTAAAGATACTGGGTTTTTTTGGTATGTTTGGGGAAGAACGTGTCCACAAAATCAATACTATCTCTTTTCCAAACAACACAGTTTGAAATGTCTGATGATGTTGAAACTATAATAGTAAATAGAATTAGAAAAAGTTAGTTCTTTTCCACCCAGGTCGATGAAAGTATAGATGTTGCTGATTTATCTGTTTTGCTCTTCATCGGGAGATTTCCTACTTGGTAGGAAACGAAATTGAGGAAAACCTGTTGCTTTGTTACCCACTGACAGAGGGTGCCACAGGCAAAGATATGTTTAATGCAATCAGTTCAGTGGTTATTTCATGGAAAAGGACATCAGGTGGTTAAATTGTGGTGCATGCACTGACAGAGGCAAGCCTATGTTAGGTTGTTTTATAGGTCTATGTAGCCAAATTAAAGAATTAAAGGACTCACTGCTGAGTTCACAAAGTCTTGCATCCAAGCCTCTTCCTGCTAAACTGAAAGATGCTCTTGACGAGGCTGTAAAAGTTGTAAATTTTATTAAAGTCACAACCACGAAACTCCAGATTCTTTAAAGCGCTGTGTGAAGAAATGAACAGCATTCACAGCAAATTCCTTTTTCTGACAGGTAAGGTGGCTGGCTAATTTGTGGCCAAGTACTTACACGATGTTTGAACTTAGACATGAAGTCCAGGTATTTTTTGAAGACCATCATTTCCCTCTTGCTCCAAAGTTCCAGGACAGTGATTGGCTTCAAAGTCTTTCATATTTATCATGTATTTTTCTAGAAATAAACAAACTCAATTTGGGATTGCAAAACAGCTCAATCAGTCTATTCACACAAAATTGAGTCAATGATTAAAAAACTGGACTTTTGGAAAGCATGTACTGAAAGAGGTCAGCCTAAAGTTTTTGAAACTCTGCACTTCTTATCTGCGAAGGATTTGCACCTATCCCAAAAGGTGAAAGAGAATATTGTAAGTCACTTGGAAGGTCTTCAAGTGTCCTTTTGTAAGTACTTCTCTCACCGTGCAAAAGAAAACAACTGGATTGCAGATCTCTTGGGTGAAGAATTCTTCAAAGAAGCTAAACTATCAATCAATGAAAAAGAGCAGTTAATAGAACGTTCAGCTGATTCTTCTTTAAATTCTGGTTTTGAAAGAAAGCTTCTTATTACAGTCTGGGTAGATGTCAGTGAGAAATACAAACAGCTCAGTGAGAAGGCACTCAAATACCTCCTGCCGTTTACTAGTACTGAACTAGTGGAGAGAGCTTTTCCTTCCTACACCTTCATAAAAAATAAGTATCGCAACAAGCTTAATGCAAGTCCAGATACAAGACTGTATCTTGCATCTTTTGAGCCTGATTTCAAGAAACTAAATGTATCAAAGCAAGCTCAGCGATCTCACTAACAATGTTTCAATTGGCTCATGAGCTGCATAACAATTATTAGAGACTTCAGATAATACAAATAAACATTATTAATAAGTTAAAAGCTTGTTAAATAGTTGATCATCATTATCAATATTGAACTGTTACGAATATTGTAAAATCTGTGGTCATTTTTTCTTTCCTAACTTATTACCTCATTTCCACTATTTTACATAAAGATAGGCACTGAACAAAAGTGTCAGTGTTTAAAAACAGCTGTTTTAAAAATGGGTATGATTTATAGAAATGGATTTAAAAGGGGTACCCAAGTGGAAAATGGTTGGGAATCACTGATGGTCCAGTCAGGGTTGAAAACTGCTTCCTAACTTGAAGTCAGCAGACTGTTTTCATAAAGGGCAAGTTAGGAAATCTTTTCAGCGTATGGCCCTATGGTTTCTGTCACAATTAGGCAGTTCTGTCCCCTGCACCAGCAGCCATGTAGTCGGACGGGCCTGACCGTATTCCAGTCACACTTTATGGAATGTGAATTCCACGTCATTTTCACATGTCACAAAATACAGTTCTTTCCCAAACAGTTAAAAATGTAAAAACCATTATTCGCTTGTGGAAGGTACAAAAGCAGGTGGCAGACTGGATTGAGCCCTTGGGTCCTAGAAGGT
This sequence comes from Lyroderma lyra, assembly GCA_004026885.1. NCBI lineage: Eukaryota > Metazoa > Chordata > Mammalia > Chiroptera > Megadermatidae > Lyroderma > Lyroderma lyra. The sequence goes on from PVJL010008625.1 coordinate 39,343, forward strand.
GGAAGTGGCCAACCCAGGAGGTGCTGGGGGGACAGGTGGCCGGAGACATTTCCATGGGTCCGCTTTATCTGGGAGCCCAAAGATGAGTTCAAGGTTATCAGCCTGTACAGGGCTGTGCAATGTCCTTTCTTGCTTTCCTCGTGTGGTGATAATAGTAAGGCGTTCGCTTCCGTTAACCATCACCTGTCTGCAGCTGTCTCCCTGTTGTGCTCAAGGGAAGGGCGGTAGGGGATGTGGGGCTGGTTCATGCCTGGGCCCTGGCCTGATGGCCCTGTACTGGTCTCTTCCAGTGGCCGTCCTGCACAGAGACACCTCTGCTGAGGCTCTCCTGCAGGCCGGGCCCAGCGTCGTGAGGCAGGCACTATCCATATTATTAAGTACTTTCATCCTACGAGGGAGCCGACAGAGTATCGAAGTAACTTTCCGAGATTACAGCGGTCATAAGTAGTGGATTCCGGACGCAAAGCCCTAGAGCACGGCGGTGGTCTGCCAGGGATCTTCTCACCTGAGGACCGTTGACGTTTGGGGCCCGGTAATTCTTTGTGGTGGGGGCTTTGCTAGGGTACTGCGTGGTATCCCTGGCCTCTACCCACGAGGTGCCAGTAGCACCCAAGTTGTGACAACCCAGCGTGTCTGCGGACATTGCCATACGTTCCCAGGGAGCACAGTGCCCCCACCCCGCCGAGCACCCCACATTACACCTCTCAAATGTGAGCCCTTGTGTCCCCACGGGCCAGACCAGAGAGGTGCTTCCGCGTATCCTAGAGAGCTTTCTGCCTCCAAATTGGGTTCTGGGGTTCTGACTCCGTCCGGCGCTGCCGCCGGCCCGCAGGCCTCTCTGAGGCTCAGTTTCCCCAGCATGAACCGTAGACAGGGCTGTGGGGATTGAGCGGTCTGTGTCCGCAGTGCCTGGAGAAGGCCGACCCTCCCGCCCAGTGTCGTTCTGCCTGGCCTCGTGCCCCAGCAGCTGACTCTGCTGTTGGGCCAACATCTCTGTTGTGTGGCTGATTGCACCTAAAGCCATTTCCAAAGTCACAGGGACCCTTCCAGCCGCCACACTTGCCTTGGAACAAATGCCGGCTGAAGGTCAGCCCTCCGGAGCCAGTGTTGGTTGGCTTCCAATTTTGTCAAAAACAAACAAAAATAGCCACCAGCTGGGAGATGGGGCCTTCACTGAGCCACTCCGGTGGCATCGTGTGTGCGCGCCCACCGGCTTGGCTGCGGTGAGCTTGTGACCCTCCGGATGGAGGGGCTCTTGTCACCGGTTTTGGAATCAAAATGGTGACCGTGGGTGGTGGTCCCCAAGCCCACACAAGGGGGCTTTCCTGGCGGGCGAGGTTTTCTCCCTTGTCCTTTAGGTAAAATTGCTAGTTTTAATGTGTGTATGTAGAGAAATGGGATGTCTGAGCCTTTCTGGAGCCCAGTGGTCCAGCCAGCCAGCGGGGAAGGCGGGGGGGGCGGGGGCAGCGTGGAGGGGGTGGACGGATGGCGGAGTGGCCGGGGCGGGGGGTGGCCCGAGGCCTGTCCTCGGGAGGTCGGCGGGTCGCAGCTGCTGGTCTTGTCGCACTGATACAATAGTGTAGGATGCAGCGTTAATACGTATAAAGACCCCGTCTCTACTTCCTATGTAAGTATTTCACCCTCACAACCCAGTGAGGCCCATATTACTATCTCTAAGGACAGGAAGCTGCCCTCACCCAGGGAGTGGACACTGGGATGGCCTTGCTTTGCAGCACCCCTCTTAGCAAGTGAAGAGCTTTTCTTTTTTCTTCTTATCCAAAAAAAAAAAAGGCAAAAAGAAGAAAAGACAAGCCACCCATAATTCAGACACCCTAAGAGAACTGCTCTTAACATTTTGGGGTCGGCAAATTATGACCCTCGGGCCCAGTCTGCCTGTTTTTTGCTAAGAAATCAAGTCCTTAGAAACCAACTGAGCTACGTACTGGTTTAATGATCACTCTGATAAAAGCACTGTTCACATTTGCAAAACGATGTTGACCTTCCAGACGACTTTTCTAATTCCTATTGCATTGTAGCCCGGAGGTTCTAGAGGGAAACTGTGAGTGTTTGGGAGGCAAAGAGGCTCTCTCAAGGGCCAGAGGTCACGTGTTCGTTTACTTGCTCATTCATTCAGACCCCAGGCATGAGCCAAGTAGAACAGAGAAGGTCTTCACTGAAAACACTTACCCTGTTGGTGGGTTTCTGGTGTTCATTTCTCCTTCTGGTCCCCATTTCTCCTTCTGGTCCCCTAGCCCAGACGTCCATGTCGTCATGTCCGATGGGCGGAGCCTCTGGCGGCCCTCACTGGGCATCGGGGGCAGACTGCAGGTCTGTCCCTTTTTTCCCACGGGAAACTGTACTGGACGCAGCGACTTGGACTGGACGATGTGGCAGAAAACACCCACATCCCACATTTCCTGGTGTGATGGAAAGAGACCATTTCCTGCTGACCAGCTGGGTGACCCCCTTTGCCTGGCTGAGCCTCAGTTTTCTCTCCCCTGACTGCTTCCTGGCTTCCATCCTTGCTGCCCCCTGCTCAGACAGTAGACAGTGGCGTGCTGGTGGTGTTCCTTACGATCCATCAGTATTTAACCCAAACTAATGAGCCCCCTCGGCCCTGGCCTCCTAGGGTGCCTGGTGACCCCGTCCCCGGGCACACCGCTGGGTGGTTAACCTCTAACCTGATTCCTGGTAGGCAACTCCCAGCTTGCATAGAGAGTGGACTGAATGTACCTGCTTGATTGAGCTCCTGTCAAAATCCCACCAAATGACAGCAAAGAGGTGAGAGAGAGAGAGGGAACAGGTGAGCGAGAGAGAGCCCCATCAGGCCTGAAGGAACAGGAGGGGAGATTAGCAAAATTTTGAAAGCCGGAAAGCAGGTGAACAAGTGATAGCTGGCTTGTAGGACCAGGAGGGCTGAGTGGCAAAGCGGCCTCGAGGCAGGCCGAAAACCTAGTGGTGCAGGTAGGCACCGGGACTGGAGCAGGGGCGCCTGTGCAGCCGAGGGTGAAGGGAGCACCAAGGTGAGGAGGATTGCATGAGCCTCCCGCTTGCTCCGTGTGCCTGGGGGCCGCCCACTCCCCCAACTCCGTCGGACATGGGAGCGTTGTTCTCTGGAGAGGGAACGGCAGAGGGTCTTGGGACTGGGGACTGACGGGCACAGTGGAGGGAGGGACGTTTGTATTCCCAGCAGGGGGATGGGGGTCTGTGGAGGTGCTGAATCTTGGACCCTGCCCTGCCCCCCAGACCTGTCCCAGTGGTTGTTCTTCCCTGCGCAGCCTCCTGGCCAACCTTTCCTCCAGGCAGAAGAGCCAGAGAATCCCCCATGGGAATTGGACCAGTGAGGGAGGAAGACTCTAAATAGACACTTGGGGTTCCCCAAAACACAGCCTCCCAGGTCACCTTGCATTGAGCTCTGCTGGCATCGTCACATCCTCAGTACTTCTCATCAGCCCTTTGGTTCCTGCTCTCGGTCATGAGGAAGTCACTGAGGCTTCCTTACCAAACATTGGGGTGCAGTATGGCGGGCAGGCCCAAACAAGCGAAGGCACACAGAACACTTGGCAGAGAAATCGGTCGTGCTAGGAGAACTCGAAAAGGCCATCGTTAATACTTCCACGGAGGTAGGGGAGGATGTGGTATGCCTAGGAGCAGGATGCATACAAAGGAACCTTTGCAGACCAAAAATGGGCACTTAGACTTTACAAACATGATAGCAGAAGTGAAAACTCCACTTAGTGGAGTTAGAAGGCTAAAGGAATCGGCCAGAAAGTAAAAGAGGTAGAAGATAGGAGAGGGCAAAAATATATAAATTGGTGGCCCGCTCCAAATAATAGGACTTTTGGAAAGAACGGAGAAAAAGGAAACAGAGAGATCAAGGAAATGTTTGAAGACGTTCCTGGGCGTGACTTCACATTGAAGAGCCCAGTAGATCCCTAGCCTGATGGAAGCAGAAACACACCTGAGCATGTCCCTGTGAACTTGTGACTACGGAAGACAGAGATGACCCTCAAACTTCTGGATATGGAAAAACAGGTCATGCACAAAGGATTCGGGGTCAGAATGGCTCTGGTTCTGGCATCCTTGGAAGCCACAGCATCGTGGTACCAGGCTTCCAGAACTCTGAAAGCCTTCCCTTCTAGAATTCCACACACAGCCAAATAATAGGGCAGAAGAAAGATAGTTCTAGAACAGGCATGGCTGCAAAACATTTACCCCCCTTGAACACCTTTTCTTAGCTACCAAGAATGTCTTCCACTGAAACAAAAGAGTAAATCAAAGAAGAACCACCCATGGGAGACAGGAAACAGATCCAACGTAGCCTCCCAGGATGACGGGGACGAGGGAGGCCAGTGCAGCCGGGAGCAGGACAGGCATGTTGAGAGCATCATCGCCATGTGTCCTGCCATTGTACCATCCTTTTAACCAGATGAAACTACTGGAGCATATGCCCGAGCAGAACAATGGAGTCCCCCAAGAAAACAGGAGCCATTTGATCCCCCAAATCAGGGATCGAACCCCAAGCAAAAGCAAAGAGAATTTAAGGATGTCAGTAGAGGGGTGTCCCAGAATGACACTTGTGTGGGGGTCTGGAGAACAGCTACTCCAGATGAAAGGAGAGTAGAGACCTCCAGGAGGGATGTCACCAGTGGAAAAATAATGGAGACGATCGTTTCTCTGTGTGTGCTGGGAGGCTGTGAGAAGGCATGGGGTGAGTTAGTGACTCACGCAGGGAAAATCATTAACTCCAGGAAAGAAAACCAGCAAAGGAGCCCTGGTGTAACCCAGCCCTCACCTGTGAATAATGATAAAACACCGATTCACTCACCTAGCAAAGTGCAGTGCACCCCTGTTGAGAGGCTGGGAGAAGGGAAGTGGATGGCTGGCCAAGCAAGAGCATCAGTCAGTCATCTCCCCAGACAGGCGCCACAGATGGTGTCTCCAAGGGATGACTCCTAAGACAGTGCGCCACGTGGTGCAGAACCGTGGCGACTTAAATGCCGCAGAAGTGATTTCTGCTGGTGTTGGGTTCTGGAGGGGGCGGGTCAGCATCGCCTGTCTTTTCATGATATGTGTGTTGGGGTTTGTTGGCAGTTTAAAAAAAAAATGGACAAGGTACATACAGAAAAGTGCATATACATTATCAATGCTGTTTAATATTTCCAAAGTATTAGAATGTGTGACTTCCTCCCTGATCATATACTTTAGAAATTTAAGATTAAAAATTAATATATAGTTTGGGTAGGGTGGTGAGTCGAGGTCCCCCAACGGCAGGGGCTGCCAAGCCTCAGGGGTCTGATGGGTGTCAGCTTCTCTGGGGCTTTTGGGGGCTTTTGGGGTGCCTGGCGCCCGGCTCCGCCCCCGAGCGTCCCAGGCTTCCTGGCTCATGAACGTCTGTCCTGCTCCCTCGCAGGCCCAGCATGTCCGGACTCCACCTGGTGAAGAGGGGCCGAGAGCAGAAGAAGGTGGACCTGCACAGAGACTTCACCGTGGCTTCCCCTGCCGAGTTTGTCACGCGCTTTGGAGGGGATCGGGTCATTGAGAAGGTACAGATGGGGTCCTGGCACTCTGGGTGCGGCCGAGCAGAGTGGGAGAACCAGCTCCAGACTGGCTGCTCATGCTGCAGAGAGGGGGCGAGGGCCACCCCTTTGCAAATACTTGCTAAGTGCTGGGTGCTGGGCGTCAAGAGCTTTTCACCCTCCTGACAGACGGAAGCAGCAGGTGCCTGGCCTCTGTTTCACAGATGAGGAGGCTGAGGCCCGTGAGCAAGGTCAGGAGGCTCCCCACAGGACCCCGAGGTGCCTTTGTACAAGGGGCTGCTTCCTAGGTTGCTGGGAGGGAAGCATAAAACCCAGCCTTGCCCCCCAACCCCCAGAGTTTATAGCTCCTGAGAGGAAAGAAGACCCGTGTATTAAAATGACAGCAATGAAAGGAAACAGCTAAAATTTGCCGTTTTTGAAAGGGGCGAAAGAACGTTGAACCTAAGCCTGGAGCTCTGGGGTCAGTCTACGGTAGCCACTCATAGGCAATTGGGGCTCAGTTTCCCCTTCTGTAAAATAGAGGCAGTCACATCCCAAATCTCTAATGAGACTTGTCCTTCAGGGCTGTTGTGAAGATGAGTCAGCAATGGAAGGGCGTTAGAATTACGGACTTGCTCTGTAAGTCATATCTTTGAAGCCAAGTGCCTAATTTCTTTTAACAAGAATACTGGAGCTTGGTTATATTTCTTAGAGGACAAGCCAGGTGGTTGGCCAGACTGAGCTCCTTACGTGGAGATGAAGCTCAGAGAGGGAAGGGAATTGCCTAATGCCACACAGCAGGTTCATGATGCAAACAAGAATGGGATCTAGGACCCCTTCGGTCGCTCTCTGTTGCTGAGGACAGCCGGCATTCCTGCCTTTCCACCTTAGCATATCGGGGACCCTTAGCCTTCAGGATGCAGAGGCAGCCATGGGTGGCCATGCAGATCATAGGTCAGACTGTGGAGAAATCGAGTCCCAGCTCTGCCACTGACTAGCTGGATGACCTTGGGCAGGTGTCTTACCTCCTTTGAGTTTTAATGTCTTTAACCCCAAGTAGGGATAATATTAAATCCTCTTCTAAAGGACTGTTTTGAGGATGAAATGAAATATGCTGGTGAAATACATTGTACTATAGCTTGGTACATACTAAACACTTAAAAAATGTTAAATGATCATGATGGAGCCAGATAAAGGAATAAAAAGTCGTCCATCCATCCTCCATTTATTCATTCATCTGTCCGTCCATCCATCCATCCGTCCATCCATTTATCCATCTATCCATCCATTATTCATCCGACCTTCCTTCCACCATCCATCCATCCATCCACCATCTTTCGTCATCCATCTGTCCACCCACCCATCTATCCATCCATCCATTCACTTATGCAGCCGGAAGACTTTGAGCACCTGCTCTGTGCTGGGCTGTGTGCTGTAGAAACACAAGGAAAAGTGACATTCTCCAGGCACTGCCGGCGGCGCTGCAGCCATGGACCCTGGGTGGTATGTGGCCTCCAGCACAGGTAGATGTGCAGCTCTGGTCCCTTCTTCCTTTTCCCATCCAGGTGCTCATCGCCAACAACGGCATCGCCGCTGTGAAGTGCATGCGCTCCATCCGCAGGTGGGCCTACGAGATGTTCCGGAACGAGCGTGCCATCCGGTTTGTCGTCATGGTGACCCCAGAAGACCTCAAGGCCAATGCAGGTATACAGGCCTTGACCACCCCCTCCCCGCAACATGCCTCATCCTTACCTGCCCTCACCTCCTCCACCCCACCTGGGCAAGTCCATTGTGAACCCCGAGCAGAGTCTCAGGGTACCTCTCATGAGCCTGCACTTCTTTATTTAATTATAATAGCTGCTAATGACAAGAGGGACCCATGTGCCTTATAAAAATGCAAATGGTTAACATGCCAAGTGGAAATCCCATCTTTGAGAGATGTCCATGTTGCCACAGATTGGTGTATCTCTTCCTCCACATGTCTTCTTGCAGATCTATGTACTGTATTTCAATTGTATTCATTTTTCTATTCACCTATCTCTCTATTATCTCGGATCATTCTGTAAATAAGTATTGGACAATTTCCTTTTTTCCCTGAACAGTCTTATCCCTTTACAGACCCTTCTCCACACAGCAGCCAAACTGGTCTGTTAAAAACACAGCTCGGGTCTCATCAGCCCCTCCTTAAGTGACTCAGAGGCTGCAAGGCGGTTCACAGCACCAGCAACCTCAGCCCCATACCCTGAACTCAATCCCCGGGACTCCGGGCCCTGGGCTTTGCCCTCATGGACGCAGCCTCCTTTTAATTCACAACAAACAGTGAGGACAGGTTGGATTGTTAGCCCCATTTTACAGGTGAGACAGTTGAGGCACAAGGACATAAGTCACTTGCTCGGGGTCAAGCAAATGGTATGTAACTGTTAACGTAAAAATAAAAGGGCCTTTCAAAGTGAGAGGCAAAGAGTGTTTGTTTGAGATCAGTAAGAATAGCTATTCCAGAGGCACGGATTCAGGCAGCAGCCCGAAGAACGGTCCAAGTAGGAGACAAAGGCAGTGGCAACGGGAGGGCAACAGTTAGATCAGTAGGAGGCGCTTCTGTGCGTGCAGATAACAGCACCGTGAAGCTCATTCTGAATCCTGCTTTAAATGTTCAGTCCAGTAGAAATAATAACTGCGTTCTTGTTATCTTTGCAAATATTTTTTTTTGAGGGGGACATAATGTTCTTCTAGGCCCCATCCAAAGGTCATTTTTGCCCTGTTGTAACATTCCAAAGATTTGAGGCATAAGACATGCAAGGCAGTTCCCCTGGCACTCAGCTCCATTTTAGTGTGGCGCCATGCTAGGGTTTGACATGGCGCAGCAGGTGGTTGGAACTCAGGGCTGTCTGCGTCAAGCAGCCGAATCCTGTGGAGTTTCCCATCATGCTCAGACCAGAATCTCTCAGGGCATTCAGGCTCCACCTGACGAGGCCCCTCCCGAGCTCCTGGCCTTGTCCTGTGCCTCTGGCCCTCCATCCCCATTGGTTCCTGGGCTGGCCTTGCTGCTTGTCCTGTTGCAGAGCCTTGGGATGTGCTGGGCCTTCCTTGAAGCTCTTTGCAGGGTTACCCTGCACCCTTCCCTGCCCCAGCATTCGGTTCTTACCGTCCTCCTGTGCGTCTCAGAGAGCCCTGACACGGACCACAGTCTGTAGTTACCTGTTTTTCTTGTTTATCTTCTCCAACGTGAGAGTCAAGCTCGTGAGGAGAGGGTGCTTATCTGACGTCTCACTTTATAATCCCCGGGACCTCCCCAGTGCTTTTTTAAAAAAAATTCATCATCATATACTTATTGGGCATCAGGCCACATGCTGGCACCGGCGGGCAGCCTCAGTCCTGGACTTGAAGGACTTCAGGGGGATGAGCAAGCCCCCAGAAGGGTCACGGGGGGAGGCCCAGGTGGGCACGTTCACTGGTGGATCGGGGCCGTTTTCACAGACGTGGACACTTAGACTTGGAGGAGGAGCGGGACAGCCCCTCAGCCCCTTGGCTGTACTGCGTGGCCTTGGCCCTCACGGGAGCGCAGGCCGAGCAGCTGAGGAGTGATTGTCGGGGATGCTGAGGGCTGCGGGGGAGGGCTCCTGCGCTGGGCGGAGGCAGAAGCGATTTTTTTATGGACATATTTCTCCAAGTGGAATTTCTGACTTAAAGAGCACGAATCTTTTAAAATCAAAACACGGTATCATATACAGCTTTAAAAAGGAAGGCTTTGCTGTCACATGCTTTAGGACATCATGCTAAGTGAAATAAACCAGTCATATAAAGACAAAGACTGCCTGCTTCCATTTGTATGAGGCCCTTGGAGCGGTCAGAAAGCGGAGTGCCAGGGGCTCGGAGCTTCAGATTGGTGCGATGCAAACGTTCTGGAGGTCTGTCTCTCCACCAAGTGGATATACGTATCACTGCTGAGCGGTACACTCAAAAAATGAGTAGGACTGTGAATTTCATGTTGTGCTTTTTTTTTTTTTTTACCACGATGAAAAACAAACATTGAATTGTTTAATGACAAAACAATATTAAGATAAGCTTTAAATAGGAATAAAAATACCCACCTCTCATTTCCCTATCCGGATAGCTCACTTCCTTCCTTTTTGTTCCCTTTTGGGCCTGGTGCAGACACACACGTATTTTTATATAATTCCAGTCCCAGTCAGTTTTCTTCTGATTATCACACACGTTTGTCAGTGGTTGCTCTAGAGTTGTCCATCGTTACCCTTCCCGTGGCCGCACGCAGTCACGCGTTGTAGATGTGCTGCAGCCGCCTTACGTCTCTCTGTGGTTCTTTCCTTGCTCTCCCGTTTCATCCCAGAGTATATCAAGATGGCAGACCAGTACGTCCCTGTCCCAGGAGGGCCCAACAACAACAATTACGCCAACGTGGAGCTGATCGTGGACATTGCCAAGAGAATCCCCGTGCAGGTGCGTTGGGCACGGTACCCCAGTCCGCCCACTGCAGGTGAGGCCCTGAGCCTGGAGCAGTTGGAGTCCACAGTTCAGAAGGAGCAGAGGAACTGGGTCCTGCGGCACCCCAAATCTAAGTCTGGAATGACCCATCAGAGCTCTCGGTGTGCGATGGGGGGCGGGGCGGGCTCTTGAAGGAAGGTCTTCATTCGTGCTTCTCTGTGTTTGCAGGCGGTGTGGGCTGGCTGGGGCCATGCTTCCGAAAATCCCAAGCTTCCGGAGCTCCTGTGCAAGCACGAGATTGCTTTCTTAGGTGGGGTGTCTCCATCAGATATGCAGGAACTGGGACACTCCACTGGGTCAGATGCTCTTTCTAGTGCAGATCTGTAGGGCGGGGGTCAGTTCAGGGGTGGGAGGGCACCTGGGTAGGCTGGCCACCCCAGGAAAATGAGAACTGTTACCATGGTTACCATGTGGCATGATGCCGGGGCAAGCAGACCTCTGCTAGTGTTCCTGTTGGTACTGAGGTACCAGCCGTGTTCAGATTTACTGCTCGGTTTGAAGCTCACATTTCTGATAAGGCCACAGTTTTGCTTGAGCTGTTTGTTCTCAGGCCTTTGGAATGCCCTAACCCCTTCAGACCAGAGCCCCTCATCTCTACTACTTATTAGGTAAAATGATGATACTTATTTATCTCTGACATCTGTTTGTTTCAGGATTTGAACTTGTATTTGTAAACTTTGCGCAGTTACATTATCATCCTTGAGTGGTTTAGAGGAATCATTTATCACCCACCATAAATCCTTGCCTCCGGGCCCACAGCACAGGCTTGTGCATGAAGTAGCTCTGTGCAGTCAGCACCTGATATTCAGCAGTTGACCTGGTAACCTGTGCCTGCTGATGTTAATTTTGTCCATGGTCTTTGGTAGTCTGTCACACAGGACTCCACCATCTGTTTTAACTCCTCTAGAGGTTGATGATCCAACCCACAAGCTGGCCTACCACAGCCCACAGGTCATATGTGGCCCGCTGCCTGCTTTTGTAAATAAAGTTTTATTGAAACATGGCCCTGCTCATTGATGTATTGCCTATGGCTGCTTTTGCCCAACACTGACAAAGTTTAGTATTTGTGACAGGCCAGCAGGCCCACAAAGCTGAAAATATTTCCTATCTGTCTCATTATAGGGACAGTTTGTCCACCCATGACCTAGGTTTTTGAGGTGCTAGCTTGCTCCCTTAGTCTAGCTTTTTGCCTTCCCCTACAAAGTGAATTTTGTGTATGTCAATGTAACTCAGACCAGGTTTACAACCCACATGTGTTGCGAGTTGACTGATGGAGTCACAGCCTAGCAGATTTTTTTCTCCCCTGACTTGTTGTGAAATTTCTTGGGAGCTAGGACTTGGGGACTTTTCTTTCACTGTGTACTTGGTCAGCACTGGGCTGTGAGCATCTTGTGGCTAACTTGATTCTGCCTTGTGTCTTGTCCCTCATCCCTCAGGCCCTCCCAACGAGGCCATGTGGGCCCTGGGAGATAAGATCGCCTCCACCATCGTGGCCCAGACACTGCAGATTCCCACTCTCCCCTGGAGTGGAAGTGGTAAGGGACCCACACTTCACTCTGGGGGGCTCCTCGGCCCAGTCTTGCTAATAGGAGCCAAGGGGGTGACAGGAAGGTACTCCATTTAGAAGTTTTAAATTATTAAATAGGTGGTTTCATTTCATTGTAGACAACTTAGAAAATACAAGAAGTAAAAAATATAAAATAGAAATCATCCATAATCCTGTGATCTGCTGTTGAACATTTGTTGTATTTTAGATATCTGTCTACCTTTCCAGCCTTTTTTCTAAGCACACCTTTTTAAAAGACCAGAGATCTTATATTTGCTAGTCGGGGACTCACTTTTTCTCACTAATCTTTGCATGTCAATAAATATACTTTACAACATTTAAAATGCTCGAATGGGGTTATTTCATATAGCTGTGCCATGACTTACGTAATAGTCCTCTCTTGTTAATACATTTAGTTTGTTTCCAGTTTATTTTGTTCTAATTTTAAAAATATTAAAAGAAATGGAACTTTGATCATCTTTTTGCTTAATCTGTATGTACATTTTAATCATTTCCTTACAGTAAATTCTTCAAAGTGGAATCTCTAGGTTATATTAAAAAATAAACAAGAAAAATCTCAGCAGTTTCCTATTTAATTTGATTTTTTTTTCCTCCCAAGATTGAATTTTAAATTTGGAATGGAAAGTTTGTTTTTGTTGTTTGTTTGTTTTTAACCTTCCCGAGGTATTAGAAAGTAATGATTCGTATATAAATGACTCCATAGGGTAGAACTGAGCTATTTTTGGATTCAGGTTAATATGGTTGCTCTTGTAGACTCGGCCTCTATTTCTTCAGCTAGATTTCTCATTCAGGGTTGAGTCAGGGCTTAAGAAAACTAAATGCCATTAGTTAATTAAGCTGAAGGACCGTGTCTGTGTCCTGCTGGTCCAGGGTCCGGGTCTGGAGCGACTTTGGTGAGGAGCAGCCCTGTGGTTTGTTTGCTGTGTGTCTCTCTGCCCTTTTGGGAGGACTCAGCTTTCTTTGTGTCTCTCCAGGGTTGACGGTGGAGTGGGCAGAAGACAGTCTGCAGCAGCCAAAAAGAATCTCTGTCCCCGAAGACATTTACAACCAGGGTTGTGTGAAAGATGTAGAGGAGGGCTTGGAGGTAAGCACAGAGCCTGGGGTGCCAGGGCCCACGAACCTTCTCACTGTCCTGGTGGTGGCGAAACTGTCCAACCTCTAAAGACGTCTGTTTGCTCTGTGCCTTCTAGGCGGCAGAGAGAATCGGTTTTCCGCTGATGATCAAAGCTTCTGAAGGCGGTGGAGGGAAAGGAATCCGGAAAGCAGAGAGCGCTGAGGACTTCCCAATGCTTTTCAGACAAGTAAGCTGACCTTGCTGCGTATATTCCCCCTGTGTCTTTGGGAATTGTCTTTATCCCGTTGTTGGCCACCTGATTATTCTGTCACAACTGAGGGCATTTGCACGAGCTGGGACATTGCCGTGCTGTGTTCAAAGCGAATGTGTACGTGTCATTCATGGGTGTCCCTGGTTGTGTTGAATAACTCACGCATGAACCCAGAAATACTGAAAATATTAAGAAAATGTGTCATGAATACATAAAATATATGTAGATACTGGTTTAATTTATTATTTACTACCACAAAATATACCCGTGTATGTATTAATTGACTTCCTGTTATTGGTGTGGCATCCAGTCAACAGTAAGGTACTAGTAGTTAAGTTTTTGTGGGATCAAAGGTTGTATGTGTTCTCTGCTGCATAGGATGTCAGTACCCATAATCCCTGAGTGTTCAAGCGTCAGCTGTAATTGTGTATTTGCTTATTTGTAGTTGATTTTCCACTTTAAAACATTATGCCTACGATTCACAATGTTTAAAAAATTTTATGCTCACCATCTTTATTTATTGTTTTCAGTTACAGTTGACATTCAGTATTATTTTATATTAGTTTCAGGTGTATGGCATAGTGTTTTGACATTTATATGATTTATGCAGCGATCCTCCCCCCCAGTTAGTCTAGTGCCCACCTGACACTCTACATAGTTGTTACGACTTTATTGACTGTATTCTCTATGCTATACTTCACCTGCCTGTGACTATTTTGTAACTACCAATTTGTACTTCTTAATCCCTTCACCTTTTTCAACTACATTAACTCTTTAATAGCACCTTAAACTCTTAGCCAATTTATACCCAATTCTTAATAGCACGTTATCTTTAGGAGACGAGATTGAGGGATAATTTCACTTTCTACGTTACGTACTTTCACAATGTTGGATTTAAAACAGTGAGAATGCAGTGTCTTTGAGGGAAGTAAAACAAAACTAAAGGATTGTGGGCATCACTGCCTTCGTTTCTCTCTTTGGAGAACTTGCCATTCCAGCCCTGGTCCCCAGGGAAGAGCCAGCCACTCTACCTCCCCTACTCCCCCAGGTGCAGAGTGAGATCCCGGGCTCCCCCATCTTTCTCATGAAGTTGGCCCAGCATGCCCGTCACCTGGAGGTCCAGATACTCGCCGACCAGTACGGGGATGCCGTGTCCCTGTTTGGGCGAGACTGCTCCATCCAGCGGCGGCATCAGAAGATCATCGAGGAAGCACCTGCCACCATTGCCCCACCGGCTGTGTTCGAGTTCATGGAGCAGGTGGATTCTGCAGAGCTGTTGGGGTGTGACTGCAGGGGCAGCAGAGCAGCTCAGAGCCAGCAAGAGCTCCCTATGCCCCAAGGAGAGATGGGGGGGTCCATCATGGAGATGATTTCAGCCTGGCATAGGTTTACTGGAGTATGATCTGTGTGGTCCCAAAGTAGTGGACACAGAGCAGGTCCTCAGTTGGCGCTGGGTGGGGGAACTAATAAACCACTATGATAACCACTGAAAAACCCTTGGTCTCTGTTTCTTTGCAGTGTGCTGTCCTCCTGGCCAAGACCGTGGGCTATGTGAGTGCAGGGACAGTTGAGTATCTCTATAGCCAGGATGGCAGCTTCTACTTCTTGGAGCTGAATCCCCGCCTACAGGTGGAACACCCCTGCACAGAAATGATCGCTGATGTCAACCTGCCAGCTGCCCAGCTACAGGTGAGGAAATGGGCTCCACGCCCTGGATCGTCTTCTGCCCAGGGTGGGGTCCCCTGTCCTGAGATCTAACTTTCCACCCGCTTGGCTGGCTGGCTCTGGGGAATAACTATTGTGATACGTGAGTAGCCCTGAGAGCCACGCAGGCAAAGAGGCTTCCGTGACATGGTTTTTCACCTTTGCCCTCTAATAACCCTTTAAGAAACTAGAAAAAGCCTTCTCCTCAGTTAAATACATTTTATGCAATTTCAGGGCACTTGTGGGTCCTTGATACCCATTCATAGACCCAGAGGAGTATTTATCAACCTTTTTCCTTATTGCCCCAGCCAGGAAGCCTTTTAGGACATTCATTTATTTCCCCTAAGTTCTCTCCCATAAAATTTTTCCTCTCTTAGATATGCTGTGTATCTCTTTGGGTATTGTATATATATATGTGTGTGTCTGTGCTTTCTAAATACAAGGAAGAAGATAGTTTTCACCCCCAAGAGCAGATATTTGCCTGCTTGGGTGCAGTTTCACCCTCATTGAGAACTTGTGACCCAGAGATAGGAACTCTTGCATTCATTGGAAGTTTTTCTTTTGAAATTTTTATTAATACCTTCTTTCTTCCTTCCTTCCTTTGTCCACCAGGATTTTTTTTCTTTTTTGGTGTTTTGTTTTGTTTTGTTTTTCTGTTTTTTTTTGTTTGTTTGTTTGTTTTTTAATGTGGGTAGCTCCCTGGCTGGGAAACGAACCCAGGCTGCAGCATTGACAGCGCCGAAGTCTTAAGCCACTACACCACCAGGGAACTCCTTTTTTGTTTGGTGTTGTTTTTTTTTTTTGGCACCAGGATTTTTATTCTGTATTTTTTCTTTTTAGTTTGAAAAATTTCAGAAAAACGGCTGCTGCAAGGATAGTACAAGTTAACAACATACCCTGTGCCTGGATCTACCAGTTGTTAGCATCTTAACACATTTCCTTTCTCTTTATGTGTGTGTGTGTGCGTGTGCGCGTGCGTGTGTGTGTGTGCATGTGTGCACGTGCGCTTCAACCTTTTGACAGACGTTTTGACTTGAACCATCATGCCACTTTGCCTCTAAATACTTCAGTATAGAACCTCCTGAGGACAAGGGCATTTTGTTACATCACCACAGTACAGTGACCACCCTCAGGTAATACAGCATCGATGCTACACCTTGTCTGTCTCATGTGATTGCCCACATTAAAATCTTCCCAGTTGTCTCAATAAGATCCCAAACTCATAGCTGCTTTTGGTTGTTTTTTTAAATCCAGGATCCAATCCAGGACGCCATATTCCATTTCATTGTCATTTCTCTTTCATCTCTAATCTGGGACTGTTCCTCAGTCTTACCTTATTCTTTTGTTCTTGACCTTGGCATTTACGCAGCATTCAGGCAGAATGACCCTCAATTTGGATTTGTCTGAATGTTTCTTAAACATTTTGGTAGAGGACCCCACCCGTGTTGTCGTGTCCTTTGTGAGTCACGTGACCAGACACAGCCGGTTCAATCTGATCGGTTGGCTAAACTAGTCCATAATGTCGGGTTTTTACACGTTATTTTATCTCCGCTTTCCCTGCGTTCTTCACAAAACCTTGAATTGCTGCTGGACAACTGTCCCTCTTACCTTCCATAGCACTAAAATCTGTGATTTTTATTTAACGCACATATCTTCTTGCTGTGTGGTACTATTTTATGAATGCTGCTGCTTTTTCTAATGACACTGATGCTCGGTGGGGACTGAGTCAAGCTTTCTGTCTTTTTTCTTTGCCTCTTCTGTCACCGAATAGCAGTGTCATGTGCGCATTAGGTTCTCAGTGAACCTGAACTTGTCCACTGTACATCTTCCTCCATCACATCTAGCACCGTGCTTGCTGTTTGGGGATGAGGGGTCTTGGACTGACCATCATAGGATGGATTTTTCTTTAGTTAACGATTTTTATTAAAATATAACCAACTTACAATATTATATTCGTTTCAGGCATACACCGTATTACTCAGCATTTATACACCTAAAGAAGTGATCACCATGATAACTCCAGCGGCCATCTGGCAGTCTACCACGCTGTCACATTTTAAATTATATGAATGGATTTCTTGATTTCAGATCGCCATGGGTGTGCCACTGCACCGGCTGAAGGACATCCGGCTTCTGTACGGAGAGTCACCGTGGGGGGTGACACCCATTTCTTTTGAAGTTCCTTCCAACCCTCCCCTCGCCCGAGGCCACGTTATTGCAGCCAGAATCACCAGTGAAAACCCAGATGAGGTCAGTTGTGGGCCTCCCTGTGTCGCCACCATCTCTAGTCTCCCAGTAGGGGACAGACCCCCAGTGTTAGCCTTGGATGAGACCCCCCCACACACAAGGCTTTTGGGTTTACAGATGAGGAAACTGGGGTGCGGGAAGGTACAAACCACAGTTTATTGACACAGAGTGTGCACCAGGCACAGGGCAGGTCCCTTCACGCATCTCAGTGCTCATTTATGTGACCATGGCGCCCTGGGCATTGTCACTCTGCATTGCTGCTCAGGAGATTGGGGTATCTGGCCTAATGCCTCAAGCCTGGGACCTGCTGAGGCCGGGCTGAACCCTGTCGGTGGACTCTGAAGGCCATGTCTGTCTTTGGGATGAGCAGCCAGGCTTAGAGCCTGAGTCCTTGGAGTTTTGCTACACCATAACTGGCCCTTTATAAGGGGTCTCTCTGTGACTTGTTCTTACTTATGTCTTTAAAAAAAACAAACCAAAAAAACCCCAATTAGCTGATATCTGTTGTTTTGATTGTCTCATCACTTCCATAATTTATCACCACCTAATTGTTTCATGATTACAGTCAAGAAACTTGAGGTAAGAGAGGTTTGTTTTTTTCTCTCTGCCTTTTATTTAAAGAATTTTAAGCTGTGACTGCAGCTATATTAGTCTGGGATCCTCAGCTGCAAGCAGGCAACCAGCTCCAGTGGTGAACAGCAAAACGTCCATGTTTTGGAGGGATGCTGGCTCTTCACAGGTGCCTAGGAGGATGGAGGACCAGGCGATGGAGTTCCCAGGCCCCTGGGACGCTGTCTTTTGCCTCCAGGCACCTCTGCCAAACAGATGCCTCCCTCCCTCCCTTCCAGAGCCCTCATCCCAGAGAGAATGACCATGCTCATTCCATTAGCCAAATTACACTCCAAGGGGGACAGGCCACCCCCCTTTCCAAAGGGAATTAGGTGTGTTAGCATCAGCAGGACTAACACTGGATTTCTTTGCTGGAATTTTCATAACCCAGAATTAGAAATCCAATCCCCTTTTGTTTACATTTTTTATTATCGACAGTGTCATGAGTGTAAAATCGAGTGCACCTTCACTCAGCTCCATCCGCGATCACTCATTACATCTCCTTCCCCTTTCCCAACTTGGTTGTTATTTTTTAGTTTTTTTAAACCAGGTAGAGCTAATAATTATTGTTAGGTTTTTTAAAAATAAAAACTGTCTGCATTGGCTTGCACACGTGGGTGCCCCCGTGTTGCACTCGTAACCCTAATGAGAGGTAACCACCATGATATTACTGATCACCTTTTGGTTGTGGCAGGTGTCCTTGCCAAGGTTTTGCTAGGATTCAATTCTGATGAAAATGGATCTGGAGTAACGATTCCTTCCGTTTTGCTTTTTCTGTCTGGGCTCCAGGGGTTTAAGCCGAGCTCCGGAACTGTCCAGGAACTGAATTTCCGCAGCAGCAAGAACGTGTGGGGTTATTTCAGTGTGGCGGCTGCTGGTGGCTTGCACGAGTTTGCCGATTCCCAGTTTGGGCACTGCTTCTCCTGGGGAGAGAACCGGGAAGAGGCCATTTCGTCAGTATCTCCTGCCCTCCCTCCCTCCCCTCCTTCTTTGGTCCCTTTCTGCCTTAAAGAAACTGAAACTTAGCCTGTGGCTCCAGATGCAGTAGCAAGTTAGGAGATCAAGGGAGGTGAATCACAGAGCAAACTGTGTTTTAAATACCCTGTGCTGAAGTTCAAGGACAAAGTTTACTCTCTTCTTGTATTTGAGATCCATGAAGTAAACTGACCTCACCAAGGTCATTGCTCTTGAGCTTATTATAGGTCAAACTTGAAGGAGAGCCAAAGAATGTTCAAGTTGATTCTGAAAGTTTAAAAGGTGCTGGATACTATAGCTTTTTTTAAAATAAAAGGTAAATGTGTGGGGGAACTCCTTTTAATTTAAATCTCATAAGTAGGTCCTGGAGAAACCCACATTGACAGAGGGGCCCCCAAATTCTGAAACACACCTTAAGCTTTCTCCTGGCTTGACCTGGGTGCAAAAAGGTCCAAACCAGTTCACCTTGTAATTCAGTGTGGTTGTGTGGGTAAATAATTGTCCTTTAAAATGAAGAATCCCAAAGGCATTGTGGATATTTAGTTTAAAAAGCATTAAAATCTGTCTGATCCGGGGCACTTAGCCATGAATTAAATTGAGTTTGGTGATTTGCTGGACTGGCTTTCTTTGCCAGCTTTGAATAATTACTTTTAATCATGCTCAGGAAAAAATACAGACCCTTGGAGCCTAGGGAGGATTTCAGCAAATAAGAATTAACAGAGGGGAGAAGGTCAGCCTGCCCAGCCCACTCCGAGTGAAATGGCCTGTGGTTTGTCCCATGCTGTAAAACGAATAGCCAGTAGCAACTTCAACAGAGCTCAGAGGAAAATATTCCAGCTTTTCTTTTTTTTTTTTTACTGTTGTCAGAGTCCAGTACGGGGATCGACTGTCCAAACTTTCCTGGGATGGTCAGATTTCTCAGTGCTAAAACGGGCTAAGTCCTGAGCAAATGGGGACAAGTGGGTCACCAGGGGCTTAACTCTTAGATGCAGGGTCGGGTCCCACCACACAGGAGGATTTGAATAGGTCCAGTGGCAGACAGAGGCGGAGTGGCTGCAGGGATTCGTTAGAGTTATAATCACCATCATTTATGTTCCTAGCAGCTGACGGTTACCGATCCCTGACTGGGTGCTTTCTATGGATTGTCTCATTAGAACCCTCAAGCACCTGTGTGAAGTCAGCCTTCTGTCCCCATTTTTCCAGATGAGGAAACTGGCCTAGGCAGTTGAGTCAGTTGCCCAAGATGACTTGACTAATAAATGCTGGAGCTGAGGTTAAGCCGGGCTGTCTGACTCGGGGCTTTGTTAACTTCTGTGCTGTGCGGGCTCTCTGGGAACCACACGGGGGTTTGGTGACTCGTAGGTTATTTGAACAGCAGTCCTGTGCCCTTCCCTTCCAGCAACATGGTGGTGGCTTTGAAGGAACTGTCCATCCGGGGCGACTTCAGGACCACCGTGGAATATCTCATCAACCTCCTGGAGACTGAGAGCTTCCAGAACAACGACATCGACACCGGGTGGCTGGATCACCTCATCGCTGAGAAAGTACAGGTGGGGAGCGTCTCCCCTCTGGGCCGCAGGGACCCCCAGCTCCCCGTGCACTTGTGCACCAGGCATACTGAAGCGCAGAGTCTTTCCTAGGCCGAGAAGCCGGATATCATGCTCGGGGTGGTGTGCGGAGCCTTGAACGTGGCCGATGCAATGTTTAGAACCTGCATGACGGATTTCTTACACTCCCTGGAAAGGTGGGGCGTGAGGGTAATTCTTTTCCCTTGTGGGTTACATGTTAGTGGCAAGTAAGGCAGACCATTCTTTATTTGGGTGCAGATCAGTCACCAGGTGATTAGTGAACCCCTCCCACATGCTTGCCTCTGAAATAACTTGGAGAAACCTAAGCTGGCCTGGAAGAGGCCAGGGGACAAGATTCTCAAGGCCAAGGGTGCAGCCCACGTGCAGTCGTGTTTTATTCATGCTGACTTGTATTAGCTACGTCGTCATAGTCAGGAGTTCATTGTCATAGGAGGGGGCTTTGAGAAGCACAGTGGGTTACAGGTCATCTTTGCAAATGGGTCTTCACCAGGCCGTCACCTGAATCAGAAGGTGCCTAGTGAAATGGACCGGTGTGGAGGTGGCCCGGAGCGCCCTGTTAGGATGGGCCAGGGTTTCTCAGCCTCAGCACCATTGTCGTTTCGGGCTGGCTCATTTTGTCGTGGGGGTTCTCCTGTTCAGTGTCGGATGTTAGCAAGCATCCCCTTTCCCCCTGGAAGTGATGACAGTCTGAGTCCAGAGTGCTGAGCACACCACCATGGGGCCTCATGTCTCTACACGTTGTCACATGTCCCAGGGATAGAGGCAAAAATTGCCCCCCAGTTGAGCATCCCTGTGATAGGCAAATGAAACTACCAGAAAGAAAATAAAAGGATGCAAGTTGATAGTGGATGTCAGTCTGTGAAGTGGGGTCTTTCATAAGCAGGCAGCAGGATTTCCACGCGCAGAAGCTTTCAAGCAGAGGCCGTTAACGGATTTCGCTTCCTGGAAAGCCCTTTGGAAAGTTCCCATCCTTCGGCAAGTGCGGTTTCCTTAAGTCCTGAGGAACGTTAGCTTCCTGGGGATGGTCTGTTTTTCTGCCTTTTCATCAGACGTAGCTTTTTTAGGACAGCCAGGTGTGCTGGTGTTCAGGAAAGGCAAAGAGCTGGGTGATCTTTGTAAATCCGGCAGATGGCCGCAGAGTGCTCCGTCACTCCCAAGGCTGACCTCGGGCCTGTCTTCTCTTCCAGGGGCCAGGTCCTCCCCGCTGCTTCTCTGCTGAACACTGTGGACGTGGAATTAATTTACGGAGGCATTAAGTACATCCTCAAGGTAAAGGCCTGTGTTTCTTAGGTGGCTCCAGCACTCCGGAGGCTGGAGCTGAGTTTTTATTTCTGTGGTGAGCCATGCCCCGAGTCCATTTTCTCATGCTCGGGTCCCAGGACGCCCCATATAGCCCACGACCTTGACACCCAAACACTTTGGGTTTGAGAATATGTAGGCTTGAGCAGTATACACATGGCAGGGTGGAGTGTGCTGTAACCAAGTACCACAAACTGGCGGCTTCAAATAATGGAAATTTATTCTCTCCCAGTTCTGGTGGCCAGATGTCCAAAATCAAGGTGTAGACTGGGCCCTGGTCTCCAGGGGAGAGTCCAGTCCCTGCTTTGCTGGCTTCTGGTGGCCGTGGGCAGTCCTTGTGTTCCTTGGTTTGTAGGCAGTCACTCCAGCCCCTGCCTCCAGCTTCATATGGCCCCCCTCTCTGTCTGTCTTCACATTATTTTCCTTCTGTGCCTGGGTCTCTTTTCTAGAGGAACACAAGTCAGTTTGGATTGGGGGCCCACCCTCACCCAGTGTGACCTCATCTTAACTCACTACATCTGCAAAGACTCTATTTCCAAATAAGGTCACATCCTGAGGTGCTGGGAAGCACATGAATTTTGGGGGACACTGTCCAGCCCATGACAGCATGTGAGCAGGCCTGCCGCTGAGCTGGCATTGTATCTGGGTCTGTGCCTAAGGACTGTGAAGCTGCCTTTGTCTTGTGTCTCTCCCCCAGGGGCTGCTGACCCCTTCCTGTGCCACCTCTAGGGTCCTCAGCGCTTACTCAGGGTTGCTCTGCTGGGGCCCAGGGTGAAACCCCAGGTCTAAGTTGGAGAGACCTGGGGGACAAAGTGTCCCCTGGAAGCCGACACCTCCCTAGCACTTCTAGCTTCACATTCTGGGGAAGGGAAAAGAGGATGGAGTTCAGGTGGATTCCTGAGGCAGGATTTTGATTTCCTTCTACTTTCTTTTTAATACTGCCGTGCACACGTTGAACTTTCAACTTCAGAGATTTTAGATGGTACTCTGGGGACCCAGGGACAAGCAGGCATCCTGAGTCCAGGTAGGGACATTGGACCTGTCCCCACAGGTGGCCCGGCAGTCTTTGACCATGTTCATCCTCATCATGAACGGCTGTCACATCGAGATCGATGCCCACCGGCTGAATGATGGCGGGCTCCTTCTGTCCTACAATGGCAATAGCTACACGACCTACATGAAAGAAGAGGTTGACAGGTGTGTGGGGTGCCGAGTCCCGCCATGGGCTGGGCCACAGAGCTAGCTGTCTCCAGTGCAGGGTCAAAAATACGAAGCCAGCCTATGTGTAACCCAAGGGTCTTAGCTCAGGTACCTTCTCCGGTAAATTCTGGGGCTCTGAAGAGGGGTCAGTCTCTTGGCTGGAATTCCATGAAACTGGCAGATATTTATGGGCAGCACCCAGAAGCCCTCCCTTTTCTAGTAACATGGGAGGAAGATTCAGGGCTGAATGGGACGCAACTCCCAGCTCCGAGCCTGCAAAGTGTGTGACGCAGGGCCAGCGGGGCCATGTCTGAGCTATAGCGTCCACGCCCACCTGAGCACAGGCGTGGAGATGTGGCCAGCTGGGTAGGGCAGTGGAGATATATTGAGCATCTGTTTGTACAGGGCACTGGGCTAGGGTTTGGAACGGAATCATGGTCATGACTCATGGGATCTGTTGGGGAAGACAACACATTGATCAGACAGTGGCGGGAAAAGTCGCCATGTGCCGGGATGGGTGGACTACAGGATGCCCTGGGGGACCATGGGATGCACCCAGGACCCTCCTGCACTAGCGTGTCTGACCACACTGAGCTCACATGGTGAAATGTAGACCATCCCGCTAAGCAGGCAGTTCAGACCCCCGACCATGGAAAGTAAGGCACGAGGGGTAGGCGGGGCCAGAAGCACCATGCCCAGCAATGCTCCAGTTAGAGAGCGGACTGTCCCTTCCCACTTCTCGCTGGAAGAAAGCGGACTAGATTCATCCCAGAGCAGTGTTTTATTCCCTCGTTTTAATCCATGTTCTATCTGCCAAGAATATTCAAGATTATGGTAGGCTCTACCTATGGGGCATCCTCTCTCCCTAGTTCAGTTATAAGGTGGAGATTTACAGTTGATAAATATTTATTGAAGAATATTTAGTGATTGCTTTCTCTGTGCAGGTTGGAATTATGTCAGTAAAACGAACTAGTTTTTATCCAGAAAAGTTTTCCACCCTTTGCTCCCCCAGCTCATCTATAGTGACTGTCAAATGCCACCATTTGGGAAAATGGAGTCCCCCCAACCGCACATAGGGTGACACTCATGGCTGACACTCATGGGAAAATACTATAGAACTCCTGACTCGGGCACGCTGGGTCAATGGTGTTCCCCAATCTCCACCCCTGGCCCCTGCCCGCTCCTCCTGTCTCCCAGTTACCGGATTACCATCGGCAACAAGACGTGTGTGTTTGAGAAGGAGAATGACCCCACAGTCCTGAGAGCCCCCTCGGCTGGGAAGCTGACTCAGTACACGGTGGAGGATGGGGGCCACGTGGAGGCGGGAGGCAGCTATGCTGAGATGGAGGTGAGCACACAGTGGGCCCGCAGGGGTCAGCCAGGCCTCCCCTACACTGTTCCTGCTCCCTAAGGGTCAGCCATCTGGCATTGCTTCTGCAAACAGGCCTGGGCCACTGGCTACAAATTCCTAAAAGAGTCAGTGTGTGGGGTTCAGCCCAGATTTCCTACAATATTTAAAGAGAAAACCTCAAAAATGCACACTTCCCCAGAAATGAGTAAGGACTAATTAATGATAATGATGGTAACGATAAAGGAAGGCTTCAGCCAACACTTGCAGAGCACTTACTATGCAACAGCCACTCTTCTGTCTTTTAATTACCTTTTATTTCCTTCTTTAATCTTCCCAGCAACCATAGGAGATGGGTACCAATTTGAACCCCGTTTTGCACAGGAAGAAACAGGGCCTAGGCAGGCTAAAGCATCTCAATTGGGGTCACATAGAGCCAGGATTCAAATGCAGCCGCCATTCCTTACTGCCAAGGAAAATGATAATGATCATGACAATGAAACTTCAGCAATAGCAGGAGCTGAGGTTTCCTGGTCACCTGCCATGGGCCAAGTTCTTCATCCTGCTGAATCCTTCTAAGAGCCCAGTGAGGCGAGACTGTCGTTATTCCCCATTTTCAATAGGAGAAGTAGGCTCAGGGAGGGGAATGCACTTGATGGAGGTCACAGAGTGAGGGGTGACGTGCTGGGGTTGCAGCCCAGGCTTGGCTGACTTGGGCGCCCAAGCTGTGAACTGCTGAGCAAAGTGTCTGCAGCCCACACCACAGTACAAAACTCGTGTCCACATACCGAGGCTCTCGGGCCAGTTACAGGGGCTGGGGACTGACTGTGCTGGGCAGATTCTTTGTGCCACAGAGTATTCCCCAGAGGGTTTTCTCACTGCCTTTAGAAAAGGAGCAAGTCACAAAACGCATCCCATTTTAGGAAAGTGTGTATTAGTCACACTACATAATAGGATTTAACCGTATTTCTAAGAGAGAGGCATTGCTGCCAAAATAAACATCAGTTTCCATGTCTGTGAAATGGGCACACAAGCTCCTGCCTTCCGGCTGGTTTTGCCGACGGAGATGATGCGTGCCTGGCACCCAGCAGGCGTCCAGCAACGGCTGGTTCCCTCCATCGTTTGCACTTAAACTCTGCTCTGGGAGTCATTCTGTTTAAGTGATGCAGGTTCTGCTCCAGAGGTACCACACACGGACCAGTACTGGTTGGTGGGCTCTGTCTTATTTCTTCTTTCTGCAAAACAGGTGATGAAGATGATCATGACCTTGAACGTGCAGGAAAGTGGCCAGGTGAAATACATCAAGTGCCCGGGGGCCATGTTGGAAGCTGGCTGCATGGTGGCCAGGCTGGAGCTCGATGACCCCTCTAAAGTGCACCCGGTAAGTAGTGCCTTATGGACTCTATTCCCGTGTTACACTCTGCATCTCCATGGTTACTGCCTTGTAACACCCAAACTAAACCTCTCCATCCCTTTTCCTTACTTTGCCCACTCCCCCATCCCCCCTCCCATCTTAAAGCAGTCCCTCTAACGTTCTTCGCAGCACTGGTTTGGTGGTGATGACCTCCTTTAGCTTTTCCTTATCTGAGCAGCTCTTTATCTGTCCTTCAATTGTGAATGCTAGCCGTGCTGGATACATCATTCTTGGTTGTAGATCCTTGGTTTTCATCATGTTGTATATTTTCTGCCCCTTCTGG
>PVJL010008626.1:0-64869 GCA_004026885.1 Lyroderma lyra
GCACGCACACACGCACGCACGCACACACGCACACACACGCACGCGCACACGCACACACACACGCACACACAGACACACATGCACACGCACACATACTCTCATATAATCAATCCACTAGAGTCCCAGCTCCTGTCATCAGAATCTGTTCTGATGGTCCAACATGGTTTATATAGACAATTTTCCTCTCATTAATTGATAAATTAAAAAAGTCAGAATCCTAATAAGATTTTTTTTTCTAATTGGCTTTTTAAATAGAATCTGGCAAGTTGAATACAAAGTTCATCTGGAAGAGTGACTATAGAAGACCCAATAAAATGCTGGAGGAAATATAAAACTGAAAGCAAAGAAAAAAAGAAATGAACAAACAAATAACCCATGGACACAATCAATAGTTGAATGTTTATTTGGGGACGAGTGGGTCAGGGAGGGGAGAAAGGGGAGGGGTGGGAGAGGAGGGGGGGAAGCTAAATATAAGGTGATGGAAAGAGAAGTCACATTAGGTGGTGAGCTTATTATACATCAAGTTGACAATGCACTGTAGAATTGTATGCCTGAAACCTATGTAATCCTTGCTAACAGATGTCACCCCAATAATTCTAACAATAAAAATGAATTTAAAAAATAATGCTGGAGAAAACCACTGATCAGACAGACCACGACCACGACCACAGAGAAAATCACAGTGGGTGGCAGCAAAGTCGCCCCAAGAGCCTGGGCGGTAGAGTTCTATGGGGAGTGTACCTGTTTCTCACCACACTGAGCCACACACAAGCACACACCAGCTCTTCCTCACTGTGTACATCCAGGACAATTTCAGCCAGAGCTTTGGGCAGCAAATTGTTTCCAAGGCCCTATGGGGCCACTAAGCACCATGTAACTCTTTCACATGCTACATAATTCTGAGGTTCCGTGGCTCACTAATTCAGAAAAGAGCTTCATCCTACCTGAAGAAACCAGTCAGGCAGTCAAAAAAGATAAATAAAAGAGGAAATAATGAGGTGAATCCACATATACTGGGTCAATGATGTTTTTACATCTTCAGAGAACATAACGAAAAATTTTAAATCTAGCAATAAAGAGAAATACATAGTACACACACATAGGGTCTAAAGGATCACAACAATGAAGCGTAAAGAACAAGTCTTAACTACAAGCAGCAATTCTTCCAATTCCAACATCCCACACAATACAAGAGCTGGAAGGGGGATGCGTGGGCTGGGGACAAAGACTCTGGGGTTCAGGAAACAGCTGGAAGCTCCTATCAGTTTGCCTCTTCCTCGCAGGAGCATCACATGAGATTGGCCAGGTGGAATGGAGGTAGGGAAGAGAAAGGAGGAGGAGCGAGGAGAAAAGAGAGAAGAAAGAGGAGTAAAGACATCCTACAATATTATAATAATGAAAATTGTGGTATGAGTTGAAGAATAGACAGCTCAATAGAACTGAAATAGGGCGTCCATACAAGACTAGTGTGTGTATTAAAATTCACCATAAGTGAGCATTTCAAGTAAATGAGAGTGAAGGCTCGTTTATAATAAGCTGGAGTAATTATCTAAAAATTGGAAAAATAAGGATGGTCCCCTGCCTCACACTATTCCAAAAATTAAATGCCAGCTATGATAAAGACCAAAGAAACAAAAGTATAAACGTATCAAAAAATAGAAGAGCACTTAGATGAGAAAGACCTACTTAATCGAACTATGAAATCCAGTAAGAATAAATTAAAAGAATGCCTGAGACAGTTGCATAACAATTTTAAACCTCTGTGTGAGGAGAGACACCGTAAACAAAATTATAAGAGTAAAAGGTTCAAATCTGTAAAATATTTGCAATATAAGTAACAAGGCAAGGAGGAAGAGAGGCAACCCAGTGTTCTTCATGTGCAAAGGAACATTGGCAGAGACTGTCCAACACATCCAATTTTCTTTCCGTGCTGCATCTATAATAATAAAAATTTGAGTCGGGCATGTGGCTGCCCAAAATGTATTCCACGGCCTTCCTCAAAGTTTAGTCCCCTGTAGCGTGTGACTGAATTCTGGCCATGGCAAGGATCACGAAGGGACTCCCAGGATCCTTCTTAAGACAGCACATGGGAGTCCTTGACCCGCTTCTTCATCTTTTCCTCCACCTGCTGCCCAGAATGCAGATGCTTCCATCGTGGCCTGGAGGCCAAGGGGAGAGGTTGTCCTTTCACAGGAAGGAGAACCCCTATCCTGTGGATGAAAGTCAGGAACAGTCTATGTGTAGGTGAGTGGCAATGAGGGCGATGGAAAGTTGAGCAACACAATGCTTAATGGCCTCAATTTTTTTTTTAATGAAGTAGGAGAAAACATAGCTAAGAGTAAGGGAAGTGAGAACTTAAGGACAATGGTATTGACAGGGCACAGTTGTCAAAAACAGTAAAGAAAGATCCTGAAAACAGCCAAGTCACAGAATGAAATGAGAGTGCTGACAGCCCAGCAAGGTTTAAGGCCATAAATGAGAAGTGCTCCAATCTGCAGGGTTTAGTGCAAGGTCTACCGATTTTTTTCTTTTCTAACACTCATTGATCTGAAGATAGAAGCAAAGGAAGCAAATGGAGGCACTGATCCAAGTTTGGGATATAGAATGGGTCTGGCAGAAAAATGGAAGTAAAAGTGTATTTGTGGGAGAATATTTTAGATGATCAAGCACGAGGTTCATGAAAGAAGGAGTGGGGAGGGGGGAGGGAGGAAGGAAACCCAAACTGGAGCTACTCAACAGGGAATAAGTGGAAAGAGCAAAGGACTCAAATCTAAGGTTGTTGAAAACAGACATAGTAGAAATGAAGCTATAAAAAAGCTGGGGGCTAGAGTCAGGAATTAGGATATTTAAGTTTTACTTGAGTCTTCTAAAAAGATACGGGTGTTCTACAAGAAGTTTCCAGAACACGAGCATGCAGTAGATAGGAGAAGTGTATCTCAGTACAGACTTCGAGTTAGGAAAAATTTCTGCCACTAAGTGTTGTTAATCTTCACTTAATCTTCATTGCTTTATCACTAGTTTGTAAGATTGTTGTGAGGATTAAAAGAAATAACTTACTGCTCTTTCTGCCAGCATCTTGGTTCCACGTTCCCTGCACAGAATGTCCAGCGAAGCCACAGAAACCATCCCTGCTACAAGCAGGAGTCGCCACAGCCACCGGCTGAGACACGGTCTGGAACAGAGCCTGACAGTGAGGAGCCAGCACACAGCCGAGGAACGAGATGCCACACAGTAAGCCCAGCTGGCAGCAGCTGACACCACTGAAGAAGCAGACAGCAAAGCAAAACAGACCTGGAGTGAAAAGAAGGCACGGAAGGCCATGTCCGAAAAATGGGTCTTCTACAGGTTACAGGGGTTACTAGGGTCACTATATGGAAATCAAGAATATATCTTCTTTGTCATCACAAAACCAGATGTCCACAAGAGGCCAGCTTCAGATACCTACACAGTCTTTGGAGAAGCCAAGATCGAGGCTTTATCTCAGCAAGCACAGCTAGCAGCTGCTGAGAAATTCAAAGTTCAAGGTGAAGCTGTCTTAAACGTTCAAGAAAACACACAGATTCCAACTATATTAGAGGAGAGTGAGGAAGAGATTGATGAAACAGGTGTGGAAGTTAAGGACACAGACCTGGTCATGTCACAAGCAAATGTGTTGAGAGCAAAGGCAGTTCCCACCCTGAAAAACAACAGTAATGATATGTAAAATAAATGCTATTATGGCATTAACAATTGTAACCATTGAAAAAACAAGGACTTTTCTTGGTGTTTCAAAAAAGTAATAGCAGCTTGTTACTGTTTAATGCTATCATTAATAAAATTATGGCTTCTTGTAGGAGTAAAAAAGAAATAATTTGAAGTTTGGTTCAGTACCCAGCACATACTAAGCTCTCAATAATCACAAAAAAAAAAAAAAACAGAAAAAAACACATATGTGCCCTATTATTCTGCCTACTATTAATTAAGATGCACAACACATTACTGAATAGAAGAATACCATTAATATTGATGCTGATTCTGACTAGCAAACATTTCAAAATTGTAAGCAAATTCCTAATAAGAAACAAGTGAAAAGCCTAATCCAATTATGAGCTCCTTTTCCTAGATTGAAAATGTCAGAAAATGAGTGCACATTAAGGTGAGTAGTACCGCAGGGGGGTGCGCCTATTACAATTATAATTAAGTCAGCAATTACAGCAGAAACTCTACCCCTTCAACTAAGCCAACATTTTGGGAAGAGGGGAGAAATATTTTTAAATGAAATAAAAGGCCCATTTCCAGACAACAAGTAAAAAATAATCAGAAATAAACAGACAACAGAACCAGCATGCTTGGAGATGGGAGAATTATTCCCAATAAAGCTGGAAAGGACGTCAGAGTTACGTAGTGCAGTCAGCATGTTCAATGTCAGAAAGCCGTCTCTACTCCACATGCCCTCACGCTATAGGTTATTGCCTGAAATGTGGGAAATGTATACCTGTGCATGAAAGGTATGAAATAAATCACTTGAGCAGAATCCTTCATGAGGCAGTGGAAGAGCAGGTACAGCCCGTCATGGGCTAAAGGAATGACTACAGACTTGCTGTTACTTATGTTTGAAGGTACGTGGTTTGCTCGGTGGGGTATCAGGATCTATGTAACTCAATGGCTTTAGAGCAATACCTGCCGTCCAGTGCCTAGCACATACGAGGTACTCAGTGAATGTTAAAGTCCACTTGTTTATTTATGCAGCCCACATTTAGTAAGGCCTAGTATGTGCCAAACACTGTTATAGACATTAGAAATAGAGAAAACATTTTTAATATTTTTTATTTTGGTGTTTTGCATTATAAAAGTAATACATGACTGTTGTAAAAAGTGAAATAATACAAAGATGTATCAAAATATCTTTGTGGTCAAACACAGACAGAATCAACTATTTTAAATATTCCATGAACATATATGGGGAAAAGTGTATCTCCTCTATTCAAAGAACATAAGGGTCTTTCTCCTATGCACATGAGTGCATGTGCATATATGGGTGCGTGCACACACATACACACGAGTTGACTTATTGTATTGTTCAATTCCTATATGTCCTCACTTATTTTTTTAATATTTTCATTGTCAGACTTATTGGGGTGACATTGGTTATCAAGAGTTACTTAGGTTCCAGGTGTACAGGTCTACAGTGCATTGTCTATCTGTTGCATTATGTGTTCACCACCCAGTGTGAGTTCCCTTTGTCCTCGTTTTTTGCCTCCTGGAGATGTCCGATTTTGATATGTGCTAAAAATCTCTCGCTATAATTATTTTACTTGTCAACCAATGAAAATTAAGATTAAAGAATAATACAACAATTGAATTGAGATGCAAGAGCTAAAGTAACCCCTTTGTTCAGCAGCAAATGAATCAGAAAAACATTAAACAAATTCTGTCAATAGAACTTTCCATAGCTAGATACACTGTGGATTTAATTGCCATTTTTTCTTCAGAAAAATGCTTTTCCTGTTGATGTCAAATTAAATACCTCAAGCACAAGAAGTACATATCAGATCATTTCTCTTTCCTGTCTGCAAGTCATAATTATTTCCCTTGACTCTTTTTTAATGTTGGTTTTTGTATGGTTGCAAATAACTGTGCAATTAGGTAATTCTGTTAAAAAGACAAAAATTAGGTTTTTCTCTCAAGAAACAGAAGCCATTATGACTACAGTGATGAGGAACTAAAAAGCAATTCAGAAACACTTTTAATTATAATACAACGTCCTCTTAGGCTAGCCTACAAGTGTGATTGTGAGCAAAGAACCTGCCTCCACTGTTTATCTTTAAAGGTCCTTTGCTTTCCTTTTTGATAACTCCTTTTCAGGTTTTAAAGAAAGGAGTAGATAATGTGCAAAACACAATTATGTTATGATTATATCATGTGTATAGAGTAGCCCCATCCAGAAAGAAAGGGGCCACGAAAGGAGAAAGGATGCCCTACTGGCCATCTCTGCTGTTCGTCACATTGGTTAAAACCTCACAGGGTTTGTGAGGATAGAACACATAGAAAACAGGAAAGGACTGAGGTACTATGGTAACAGGTGTTCCTAATTAGACAAAATGTTTACTTCCCACACAGACACAACAAATGAGTTGGGATGTGAATCTGCACCAGGTCAGTTTAATCTTGAACTTGGTTGTTGGTCCAAACACTTGAAAAGTGAATTCACCTAAAACCTTTACCTGTGAGATTTTTTCACTTTAAAAACCTAATAGTTTACTAGTTAACATCAAAACTACCATTGCAAAGTCTTATCTTTGAAGGAAGCTGAATTATTTTCTTTCTCAAAATTCTTTTGAATTCAAAGTGACTTGTTGTGCCCAGGATGTCTTCTTTGGTCTTAAGGCATACTTGGCATCTACCAAAATGAATCTTTTGTTAAGCCTGCTCATTGTTGTGTAATTCTTTATCTGAAAAGAAACAAATTCTGATGAATAGATTAAATCAATGCCACATGAAAATTTCCTTTGAAAACAACAATTTGCCAGTCATCATATAGCAAAATTAATTAATAACCATCTACCAAGTGCTTCGCCCTCATTATTTCATTCAATGTTCACAGTAATCTTATAAGGAGACCTATTACAGAGTTCCTGTTTCACTGGTGAGAAATCCAAGGATCAGAGAACTTAAATATCTTGCCGAGTGTCACACAGCTGTTAAATGGCACATGTGGGATTTGAACCAGCAACTTCTAATGTGGCTATCATCTAGGCTGTGGGTCATTTTGGTTAACATAACAGACCAAGAAAAATCAAGTTTGGTCATTGAGGATAGATGGGGTGCAGGAATTTCACCATGAGGCGACAGAACAAAACACTTTTAGGCTGGTAGCCCTGGGGCCCCAGGAAATTATGGGCCTTGCTCACAGCCCACCTATGGGCATCCAAGCACAGCCCTGGTGGGTGCCCAGGCAGGTCCCTCAGCGAGCTTCATTCACCCCTGCAGTTCAGCATGATGCCCTCACCCCAGCCAAGCAGCAGCCAGAAATTGTCTCTGCTGTCCAGATGGTGCTAGGCCCTGGTCTGGTGATGAGCAGCACCTGTGGGGGCCAGAGCCTCAAAACCTTCCACAACCCCAAACCCCAAAGAGGTCCCTATACCAGGACCCCACGTCCCAGCTCAGCCCCTGGTACAAAGCTAGGTTTGACGAGGTGTACCATTTTAAACAGGACAGAAAACAATGGTTCTGTCCCATTTCAAATGGTGCATATGGTCAGCCTATTGACACCTTGAATTTAGCCCCGTGAGACTATCCAACCTTTCCAACCTTTCGGCTTCCCTGGGCCACACTAGAGGAAGAGAATTGTCTTGGGCCACACATAAAATACACTCACACTAATGATAGTTGATGAGCTAAAATAAGGTCTGTGCATAATTTTCATAAGGTTTTAAGAGAGTTTACGAATTTGTGTTGGGCTACATTCAAAGCCATCCTGGGCCACATGCGCCCCACAGGTCACAGGTTGAATAAGCTTGGCACTAGGCTGCCATACATACCATTTGAAATAGGACAGTACCATTGTTTTCTGTCCCATTTAAAATAGTTATGTCTGGTCAGCCTATACAAGCCCGGGCGATTCCCACCAGCCTGATTCACCATCTCCTCTGTCCCCCACCTCCTCCAGCTCGAGCCCCAGTGGGCAGCCTCCAGCACCACCAATAAGCCAAGGTACCTGCCCCAGGGACACTGTCATGGTGAGGATTCCAGCAGTGGCTCTGATAGCTTCTTTGGAGACCCAGCTAGGTCCTCAGCCTGTCTCCCCAGAGGAGAGGGAGGGAAGAAGCAGGCAAGAGCTTCACAGCTGGCTGGAGCTGCAGCCCCCTGCCCACTTCCATGCCCACCAACCTCCTCCTCTTCCAGGGGGTCGCCACCATACCTGCAGGGAACCTTCTCCCAGGCAGGCCTGGCTATTCTACCTCCATTGGAGAGAGACAAGGAAATTAAAATCCACTGCAACAGGCCCTGCACCCGGCACTTTCTTTCATTTACTCCTTATGGTTGTTACCCCTGATTTTATAGCAAAGAAAACTGAGGCTCAGAAAAGCCAGCTAGAGCAGGGAGGACTCAAAAGGCCAAGCCTGCTTAGTCTCAGCTCTCATGCCCCTTCCCCCTCCCCCTGCTCAGGGGTGACAGAGGTTTTACTGGAATGAGCCATTTTGTAGCTGTACTTTCCCCTTTCCCTGCTGACGTGGTTAAAAGAGAAGGATGCAGTTGAGAAACCCAGGCTTTTATGAAGGGGTCGGAGGGAAGAAGTCAGGTAGTCCAAATAGCATGTCCCCACCTTCAGAATTATTCATTCCTTTAGCTCAGCCAGGCTTGGTCATTCTCAATTCGTCTTCTAACATATTTTGACTGAAATTCACAGCTCAGTAACCAGTTTAAGGGAGCTGTTGCGTGTGAATACTGGACGAGGCGCCCGGGTGCGAGAAAGGAGCTCTGCCTCCCGGTTGCCCTGTCCTCCACCCCCAACTTCGGTCTGTGATATAAACACGCTGAGTTGTAAGTTCCTCAAGCAAAGTGAAATTAAAGCCACCTACCTAATGGCATTGCAGTCACGGCTGATGCCTGACGCAAAGGGAGCCTCAGTATTATTTTGCACCTCTGTGCCCAGCAGGCCATATTTCCTACCCAACAGCGTCCAGTGTGGGGCGGGGGAGGATTTTAATCTTGAAGGGACCAGTTCCTACTTTTCATGGAAAATCTATCATGGGAATTCCTTTGGGCTCCAAAGACCTCACTATGCTCACTGCTCACACACATGCCTCGGCAGTCTAGTGCTCTGTATCCATCTTCCTTTCATGAATGAGTTCTTATCTCTTTCTCAAAAAGTAGGTGCCACTCTGGTGTTCCTTCTACCACCAGCAACGGAAAAACAAACTCCACCTTTACAGAACACCGTGCTCAGCAGGTCAGCCTGGCTCCTGGAAATGCAAACTGGAATTTTTAAAAGATGAAAGGATTCCTGTAGGATTTTGCAGTGTTTTGGAGAGTGCCTCTGGGCAGATCACACACTGTGACACGTTCTTTCCAAATTGTGACAGTTCAATCATGCCTCTACAAAGCATTGGCTTTTTACACTTAGTAGCGATGGTGTCTGCCCTTGCTCATTGTCCCCCAAATCTTCAAGTGTGTTTGGGATTTTAACGTGGAGGTGAATGAATGGTGTCCTGAACACTGCTCCCATTCTGAGGTGCCTGTGAACCGGTAGACGGGCACAGGCAGCAGGTGAGCGGCCCATGTTGATGGTTACTCTGGAGTTAGAGATAGTCTGGGACACCCAGCCCAGGGAAGGCGATGGCTCCCATAAGCCCGCGCAACCCCACTCCAGCTGTCAGAGGAAGAATAACAAAGAGCCTCAGGAGGGGGGGATGTCTCACACTCTAGTCTCCCTAATTTACATGGCTCCTGAGAGCAACTGCATTCTTTTCCTTTAAAATTTTTCTCTTTAATCATAAATTCTCATTATCAGAGAAGTGTGACATTGGGAGGAGAGAAAAGGGATGCTTTACTTCATATTAAAATTTTCCCCATCAGGTAAGGCTTTAAAATCTAATTGAACAGTCACACGCAAAAAAGAAAAGAAATGGATCTAGGCACAGACCTTACTATACCTCTTACAAAAATTAAATCAAAATGGATCACAGACCTAAATGTAAAATACGAAACTATAAAACTCCTAGAAGATAACATGGGAGAAAACTGAGGTGACATTGGGTTTGTTGATGGCTTTACAACATCAAAAAGCATTACCCATAGCCGGGATGATACGCTGTATCTCATTAAAAAAAAATCCTTTCACTGGAGGCAATTAAAATTTTTTATTGTACAAATAGAATCGAAATGTGAATTCCTATCTGAAGGAGATAATACTGAGATTTAAAATCATATAAAAAACTAATAGCAGATCTTTGCCTAGGTCACATTGTTTTGTTGCTATAGCATAGGCAAGGAGAAAGGAAATGAGAGCACCCTAATATAATTATTCATTTATAAGAAGATAGGAAGAAAAAGTATTTGGGAAATGTACAAGGAACAAAGCCTTATTCTAGGGATCAACACACTACCTGCACTTCAGCATCGTGAACATATGGCTTCTCTAATGGATACAAGGAAACCTGATGGTTCAGGTCTTGAAGTTAGAATAAATGTTTCCTTGCTATCAACAGCTAAGCCAATCTGCCTAAATCTCAGTTCTCACCCAACAATTCAATTCATACTCTTAAATATTTTCATTATTTTTAAAAATTCGATTATTAACAAAAAGAAAAGATATTTAACAATAAATGATATTAACTCAGCATTTGATTCAAAAAATAGAAAAAAACAATAAAGCATAATAAATAAAGGCAAAAACAAAAGAATTATAAAGACGATCATAAAGGTAACTAACAAATCCAATAACTACTTTTCTGAAAAAGTAATATAAGCAAACATCTAATAAATGTTATCAAGAAAAAAAGGAGGAAAACAAAATGCAAGATATGAGAAACAACCCCCCCCAAAAAAAGAAGCATATAATCTTTGCTTGCATCACTCAAAAACCACTAAAGGGGGATCCAGGCCACATCCAGGAAGAGCAACCCCTCTCCAAATTCCCCTCCTCTCTTTCCTAGTTCTCTATCATTCCAAAGCTCCCACTTCCCAAATGCCTCCAAGTCCCCAAATATTCACCTCATGTATATTTTCTCTCTCTCTCCTCACTCCCTCTTCATTATGTAAATTTGTTTAACTTCTCTGACTTTTTGTTGTCTTTGTACAAACTCTCCCGTTACTTGAATTCTCCACCACAAGGATATCCAGAGAACTGATCCAGCAAAGCCAAAATCCTACTCAGTCTCCGGACTTCAGGTCCCATTTTCTCCTCCTCCCCTCCTGATGCTTTATGTCAGATGTCTGGGTTGCAGGCCACAAAGCACTCACACATGAACTAACCTATAAGTTTTATTTCTCCATCCCCATCCCATCAAAAATGTTTCCTGGAGTCAAAGTAAACATTGAAAGATCAGCCCTCAGGAACCCAGAGGGGTTCATTTCTAGAACTCAAGGATCGGTCAATAGTGACACTTATTATAACATGTCACAGCAACACAACACTCAAGAGAAATCATGGGACCTCAGTGGCCGATGAAAGACATTTGCAAATACAAACAGAAAGTTGCTATAGACAACAATTTTTAACAAAACACAACCGATGTCTACATCTGAGGTTGGGGGCAAATAGAAAATCAACTTTTCTAGATCTAGTGATTGGGATATCAGACCCAGAGCATGAATTACCTTCACCTGTGTCATCCTCAGGCCCAAGTGAACCAGTTAAAGGCTTAGAATTTGGCTTTGCAGGATGTCTCTGTCCTAGAGGCCTGGAGAACTGACATATTGAAATTATTAGCCATTTTTTTTTAATAGCTACTGCTTTTAAAAAAAAATTATTACATTCCTTTGTGATCTATTACTTTTCTAAAAATAATTTGGGTTTCTTTCACATTCCCAAATATATATTCACTGTAGATAATTAGAAATATGCACAATATAACAAAATTTAAATTACTACCCACATTCTCCCCATGCTGAGAAGACCACTCATTAATATTTTAGCATATTTTTTCTCAGCATGAATTTGGGAACATAAGTACTCTCAGTGTTTAATAGGGACATAAGTTTGTCGGTGGTGTTATAATAACCATTTCTGTGTCCCAAACTACTCAATGGGACATCAGAGGCTACTAAATTAAAGAGTTTTAACAGATTCTCGAGGCAAGAGATTAAACAATTGTCTGCCCCAAAGCACCAGAGGCATTAGATGCCCTCCCATTGGTAGCAGAGCGACTTTCTGATGTGGTTTGGGAAAAAGCCCTACCACATGGTTCAAAAAATGGGGGCCTGAGAGCTGTACACACATGTGTGCGCATGCGCATGTGCCAGTTGAGAAGCTCTGCCCTAGGAAATCCATGGACAACAATTTTACGAAAATGTATGGGGACAGGGCCCATAACTTTCACCAAATTGTGTGGTTTGTAAAGTGCCTTCCAGTTCTCATGTTTTGGTACTATTTGAGGTTGGGGCATTCATTCTGTCTGCTTAGAAGACAGAAGTTACGAAGAGCTAGCTGGAGAATGGAAGTGAAGCTAGGTTCTTATATCGGGAGGTGTGGTTTGGTTTAGTTTGGTTAGGTTTGGTTTGGTTTGGTTTGGTTGGTTCCCTGACCAGGAAGTGAACCCAGGCCGTGAGGGTGGGAGCGCCAAAACTTAGCCACTAGACCACCAGGGAACCCCCTGTATCAGGTTTTAAGGAAAGCTGGCCCATGAAAATGCACACACAGCTTTTTCTGTTTATCATTCATCTTGCTTTGACAGTGCTTTCCCCAACAATGAACCATTAGAAAGTTAACAACCAATATGTCAACATAAAAATAATGCCACTTTTCAAGGATATGCCCAGAAGTGTCTGCTCCCAGGGCTACTTCTAAATATACATGTACTTATGATGTGAACAAGAGTTACTAACCTTGAGGTCAAATTAAGCAATGGGAGGAAATGAGCTGGCATATTTTCAGTGCCTACCATGCACTCAACAGGCCTGAAAACCCTCATCTGATATAAATGCCAGAATCAGATGTCAACCTTGGCTCTCACCAGTTTTAGACTCTATTTAACCTCCAAGCCAAACAGCCTTCCTTTATCAACAAACTGTGTATATTTTGTATTCTTACCTACATCCTGGTTTTCTCTCAAACTTCTATCTTAATTAGATTAATTAGGAGTTAAACACATCAGCCTTATTTAAAAATAAGACTTATTTTGAAACGTTTCTAAAACATAAGTTATGTCAAACTTGTTCCTAAAAAAGCTTTGAATTACAAAAGACAGATTAAGAATTTATTGTTCAATTAACTTAACTGAAAAATATACTTTTTTAATTTCAAAATAATTTATTGTTCAAAGGCTGCCATCTGGTGGCCAAAGATAGAAAACCCAAAAGAATAGGCCCTTCATGGAAAACATGGAAAAAACCCCAGTATCCCTAATCACCTGGTCTGTTAGCAAAGATTGATCATCTGGAATTTTATGTGAAAAATATTAACATGTTTATGTTCCACTAATTCTGATCCATAAGAAATACTTTGCCCATAAACAATGGCAGCAAAATCTTTATCAAAATGTTTCCAAAAGCCAAAGATGCAGCTTCACCAGACAACACACCTTTTTTTTTCTCTTTGAGCACACCCAGTTATATTTTTGAGTATCATTTTTTTTATTAAATTTATTGGGGTGAATTGGCCAGCAAAATTACATAGGTTCCAGGTGTACAATTCCTTATCATCTACGTGTTGCATTGTGTTCTCACCACCCAGAATTATTTCTTTTTCCATCACCACATTTTTGAATCCCAGTCCCTCCTTCTCCAACCCCCTCCTGCCTTTTCCTCTGGCAACTACTAAACTATTGTCTGTGTCCAAAAATTTTTTTCTGTTTTGATAGTTCATTTATGTTCTTTAGATTCCACATATAAGTGAGAACATACGGTATATGTACATTTTTCACAACAGCCAAGATGTGGAAACAACCTAAATGCCCATTGATAAATGACTAGATAAAGAAGCTGTGGTAGGAGCATTACTCGGCCATAAAGAAAAATAAAATCTTACCTTTTGCAACAACATGAATGGAACTAAAAGATACCATGCTAGGTGAAGTAAGTCAGACTGAGAACGACAGACAACACACTTGGATGGGTAAACCTAGCTGCAATAGAAAGCAGTCTGTTTCTTTACCCTTTCAAAGGATGACACAAGGTTTCATTCAATCAACAAAATTTTATTGAGATCCTATTATGTTCCAGGTACACTAAATTTCATTGGATATATGATGGAGAACCAAGAAACAACATCTGTTCCAGAGAACTTCATGGCCTGGTGAGACACAGGGTCCTCGCCCTGGAAGGCTGTGGCGTTGTGCCCTACGTGGGCCTCCGCCTCAGTGGTGTGTGGAGCCTAAATATGTGCACCAGTAGGGGGCACCCTTTTCTCCTTCTCATTAAGGGGACACATGGGCTATCAGCTTCTCAGGTGGGGAATCCAGACAGGTGTGCCGACTGGGGCCTCTTCGCTAATGCCTGACCAGCTGGAGGGATCACATTTTCGTATCTGACCTATTTCCTCCCCTTGCTGTCATGAACATTCCCCCTTCATGGGTTCTTGGAAACACAAGTAACAGTTTTCATTCCCTAGTCAGTAGGCAATTCTCTCAGATGGTGGAAATGCCGTCAATATTGACTATTTACTAACCCACCCTCGACTGGCTTTTCCAGCACCACTCGAAGCCCCTCCTCTGCCTGGTCCTGATCCACCCTCCTATCTCCAGAATGCAGCCAGGGAAAGAGCAGCAAAGACTGGTGGTCTGAGGTGAGATCCCCAGGACCCTGGCAGCTCCAACCAGTATTCTAAGAGTACACCCTATAGTTTCTGGAGAAGTTTCTGCAAAAGGTCCTTGGCCAGTAACTAATTGTTCAATTTAAATATAGACTAGTTTTTCCTGCCATAGAGGCAAACAATACAGGTTCGGGGAGGGGACAGTGGGTTGTGTCAACTATTCAACTTGTAGCTGCTGGAAGTCCAGGACTGTTTGCTTCCTTTTCAGTCTTAGCTCCCATGACCACAGTGTGGGGCCAAGGGAGCTACCTGCATGTTGGGACGACGTACTCAGTCCATATGAGGGGTAAACATCTACTGTTTGCAAACTGCTCCTCCCTGCTCCCCATAATTCTGGGGAGGCCTTCAGTACCATGGCACTCCACCTCAACATGGTGCTGTTCCTCCCAATAGCCAGAGTATGCCATCTGTCTAAGAGACACAGTGATTTAGTCCAGAGATGACTACGAGACCTAAGCAGGAGTCAGGGTCCTTTCTGTGCTTTGGTAGGAATGGCAGAGGGGAAAGTGTTACCCTCTCTCTCTCTCTGAGGCCCATGGCTACTTCTGCTGTCTCCTGGAGAGATGAGCACAAGAAGCAGAACTAAGAGATGGAAATGATGTCGTTTAAACCCCTATATTTGGCTAGCCCCTTTGCTCCCCAAATGGGTTCAGAATCAGCATAAAGTGGGGCAGATGAAGACTTCTTTTAAAACTTACTTTATAGGTTAAGGAATGCATACAAAGAATCTCTTGTGCTCTGAGAAGACTCATGTGCCAATTTTGGTCTTGGAGACAAAGGAGACCTTGAGGACAGAGCAATAGGAGCTAACTAGCTAAAGAATCAAGACTCAAATCTTACAGGGAGGGACTTTAAGTATAATCTAGGCCAAGGCCCTCCCTGGTCTTAAATATGAGAAATCAAGGCTGGAAAGGAAAATGGGCTTGCTCCAGAGGAGTCTGAGGCTTCACAGATCAGATGGGTTAGAATTTGGCAGAGGAGACAAGAACTGATGAGTGCTGGACCACACAAATGCGTGGCCCTTTCATGTTTATTTCTGTGTCCTGCTTCATATTTTTTTGTGTGTAAAGGAAGAATAGTAAAAAAAAAAAAAAAAAAAAAGGACTCAGGCTTATATTTGAGCCTTGGACTCCTCTGGAGCAAGCCCATTTTCCCAGTTCAGCTCTTGACTGTCACATCACACCTACCTTCTCTTACAGCAACAAAGAACTCAGCTATAATTCTTCCTTCTTGGCCAAAGTAATCTTCCATATTCAACCGCTTTATTTTAATAAAACCGCTACCTTGTCTGGCTACGATAGGGCTAAGATAAAAGAGGATAGTGCCTAGTGGAGGAAATACAACTTGGCATTACAAATGTGAGTTTCATGTTTTTGGTCTATTTTTTTCATGTCGGTATGCCGTTCCTTGAGAAGACTCCACCCAATTTGTAACACACTGATAAATCTGGGTTAAATAGGAAAAAAAGGGTTATTTTTTCTAGCAAGAATATCAACAACAGACCACCTTGGAGGCAGGTGGCATGGGACCAAAATACCTCAATATCTTACATCCTCTTTCTGGCCCCTCCAAATCACTATTCACATTCATTCTTCTAAAAGACCTGTTACTCAAGGTCACTGAGTAGTAGCCTGGCAGAACAAAGAATGGAGCAGTGGTCACCTCTTCCAAATTTTCCTTCACTGTATCTCACATATTACATTCTCTGTGATAGTCTCTCCTTGATTGCAGATTCTCATTATATATTATCATTATCATTTTTATTTTTAAAACTATATGCTAAATTATATAGCATTGTTGATTAGGTGGAAAATTAAATTGAATGCTTTTATAATACCTATTTTGATAATGTTCACTGGGCACTTTATCTGAGCTTTGGTTAAATATTCTATAATTCTCATGGATGTTGGCTGGGGCCTCAGTAAAATCTCTGCCTTGGTTAACAGTACAAGCTGCGACAAGCTGTACTTGGTCCTCAGCAGTTTGTACTAACATACTGTACCCAGGAAGTATTGCCACTCCCACTGTCCTAGAATAGAGTCATGATGCAGCTCCTTTATTTGTGCAGATGACTGGTACTGTTCTCCCCTAGACATTCACTGTAGTAATGTAGATCCAATACCTTTTAGATAACTTATGATGAGTCTACCTGCCAGGGTTGCTCAATCCCTCAGATCTGGTGAGGATTTCCCCATTTCCCAAGATGCCTACCTAAGTGCAACAGCAAAAGTGGAGCTAGCCTCCTGGGCCTGAATTCCAGCTCCAGCTAGAAGCCCCAGAATATGCACACACCAAAGAAAGGGCTGAGGGAGAAGCACTGAGCTGAAAGGAGAACACCCCAGAAACATCCTGGAAACGAAGTATGTGCCCTAGTCCTCCACAGTAATCCCAGACACCTCCTGAAATCCCAGATGCATGGTGATGACCCTTTTCTCCAGAGCTGAGGTTCTTCAGATGAGGTCCACAGACCCTTAGGGAGTCTATGGAAGCACTTTAGGGGCTTCATAAACTCCTTGTCAATGTATATAAAATGTGTATATATACATTATTCTGGAAGTCAGGCTTCATGACTTTCATTGTGTTTTTTTAAATCTAGTCTATGGAAGAATCTTAAGAATTTTGTGGAAGTCTCCAAGTTGGGGTTACTGGGACAGAAAGAGACAGTTAGGCCAATTCTGACACAAACATGCTCTGAATCTCTGCTATCCATCCATATTCAGTATGTGGCGTTGCCAGATACCAGGCTCCAGAAAATGTCCCTGAACCTACAGAGAATCTTAATGACCATCCCAAGTATGATCTGGTCTCAGGAAGGAACTTCTGTATCTGGATATCTCAGAGAAAGACCCATAAGAGAAAAAATGCACATGCTCTGAGCCTAAGGCAGCTGCATTTATCATCAGTCCCAGGCCAAACCTCTGGGAATGACCTCAGGGCAGGAAGAGGAGAGGAGAATCATTAGAGAGGGGCAGTCATTAGCTCCAGGCCTGGCCCTTAAGAACCTAGGGCCAGAGGGGCTACCCCAACCTCTGCAGAAAGACAGGGCTGGTCCCTACAGAGAGTCACTCTCCCTCACCCAATGCCTAAGGTCTCCCTGGATCCTGAAATAACACTGACCCTGCAGAGAAAAGGAAGGCCTATGACTAGCCCAGAAAGCCAACAAGAAACTTGTATGTACCCTGGCAGGACACAGCCTAATCTGGAAGCTTCAGAACGACAGGTGCTTTGAAGCCAAGGGTTCGTTTATATTGTGACTCTTAAACTTTAGTATGAATAAAAACCATCCTGAATGTCTGTTTTATAATACAAATTCCTAGGTCCAAGGGACTGTGACTCAGTAGTTCTGGGGTAGAGCCCAGGTTTTCACACTGTTTTAAAGGAAACCAGTAACTCTGATCTCAGGAGTCCATGGAGTATCCTATAGAAACAGTTTCTAGGGGCTGTAAGGCATCCACTGAAATAAAAGCAGTCTTCCAGTTACCATTTATTTAGCCCTTCTCTGTGCCAGATACTGTGCTAAATCTTTTACATCAACTACTTTATTTAACCCCTTATAACCTTGAAGTGCAGATAAAATAAGTAAGTTGCCCGAGATCCCTCGGATGAGTACCAGAGGCAGGCCTGGGACCCAGATCTGAATGCAGAGCCTGTTTTTCCCTGACAAGTCCATGATGTTGAAGAGTTTCAGTGCCCAGTACCTGATGACAGCAAAGAAGCTATGAAGCTACAACTCCTCTGCAGCTGGGCTGGGGGGGGGGGAACCCCACAGGCCACAAGGTAAGTAAGTAATCACTGCAGAAGAGGACGCCAACGGGCAGGGTAGAGCCAGACGGGAGGAACTACTGTAGCTGGGCTAAGGACCACATTCCTACAGTGCAGAAGGGACAGAGGACAGAGATGAAAAATGTTGAGTAGTGACAGATGGAAAAATGGGGTTTTAAAGGAACTGACTGTCCTCAGAGAAATCGATGAAGCACCATGGAAAGCTTTTGGCTAGCACAGGCCCAGGGCCCGGGGGTCTATGGCCCCTGCTGGTTAGAACTACATTTATACTCTTAAACTAATAGGGAAAATGAGTTGCATGCTCCAGCACCAAGACCGACTTTGGAGCCCAAGACCCTTCGTAAGACCATTAAATCTTCATCCGCTAAGGGGGCATAACCATAGTACCTATCCCAGAGTCACACACAGTGAGAAGTAAATGCGACCATTTGAATAAAGTGCTTAGTATAATGTCAGACACGCAGGACTGAACAAGTTTTAGCTGCTATAATCACTTATTGCTACTAATTATCAGCTATACCCACGCTCACCAAGAAACCACTGTTGCATCCAGTTTATCTGTGAACGACAGTGAGATCAAGTGCGGTCTCTGTGTGTTGAGGTCTGCTCCAGACAGAAGTTACTGTGAAGGGTGCTCCTTTTTATTTTTATTTTTAAAATA
Organism: Lyroderma lyra; assembly: GCA_004026885.1. Taxonomy (NCBI): domain Eukaryota; kingdom Metazoa; phylum Chordata; class Mammalia; order Chiroptera; family Megadermatidae; genus Lyroderma; species Lyroderma lyra. The sequence continues at coordinate 18,897 of PVJL010008626.1, forward strand.
ATTTCAAGAGCAAAAGGAGTCACATCCCCAAATGGATCAACAATTTGATCAAAAACATTTTAGGTTTCCCTTTACCTTCAGTTGTGACATTACCCAAACATCAACTCGATGCAGCTGTTCTGTCACCACTTGTTCTGAGGGGAAAACGAAGCCATGGGGACCCACACAACCTTTCAATCCAACAATGGCCCTGTCGGGTGTCAGAAATGGCTGTGACTGTTGGGGAACTCTTGAAAGTTTTCAGCTACCTAAGAGAGATATCCCCAACAAATGAGCTTTATTTTCAGACTACAGACCCAAGCAGGCCAGCAAGCAGCTTGGCAGCTGCACCGTAATGAGCACGTGGCTGAGCACTTCCTCACCATCCAGGAACCCACACTATTCCACAGAAAGCCCCATCCCTCCCCGCTCGCGACGCTGTTTGCTCAGACACATGTCCTCAGAAGGGAGCATGTGGGGGGCTCTGGATAGCAAGGAATGAAAAGGACAGAAGAAACTAAGTCTCCCCATAAAGGAGGGGGAAAGAACATTACAGAACAGATGAAGATCACAGAACAAGACCAACCAGTGCCTTTGAGATGAACAAGAGGCCCCTCTGGCTGCTCTGATCAAAGGGTAACTAACACCTGCCTCCGGGGAGGGCGGATAAAAGTAAGGAACAGGAACATACCCCCGCCCTCTGCTTCCACATCCTGCACTAGGTCAGTTAGAGCATGGCTTTGCTCCCATTAGTCAGACCCAATGTGGGTCACAGAGATGGTGGATCAGACCTGTCCCAGCAACCCTTACCAGAAAACACATACATCCATGACAAACCCAAATTCATAATTGCTGAACTATTTTGAGTCATGCCACATTATAGGTACTCAGGAATACAACAAGCTTTGTTAAAAAAAAATTAAAAAATAAAAAATAAAAAAATCCCTGCATGTTTTAATTCAAAAAGTAAAGTAAAGGTTCACAAGGAATCCAGAACAGGTGCCAGGAGTTCGCTCTAAACCATCAGCCATGCTTGCTGCAGTTCGGTCTCCACAGAATCACTCTGGCCAGTGCTTCCTGAGATGCTCTTTCAGCTGAGGAATGGAAGGCAGCAGCTGCCGGCACTCATGACAACGGAGAGGCAGCTTCAAGAGCTCAGGCATCCCATCTGGGACAGTCACGTGGCCAGCCTCTTGTACCATCTCAATCACAGCTGCAGGGAAAGAAAAGAAGTTCAGAGTCCAGTTACTCTGGAAAGCCAATATAAGACACACACATACACAAAAAGGAAATATCTAACTCCAAATAAAAATATGCCAGGTATGCTAAAGCTAGTAAATTTGACTCACTGTTGGGAATATGGGCTTGATCAGATTCTAAACAAGCAGCCTATTTCTGAGGATGATTACATTCCTTCGAGATATACTCATACTCTAGGCGATCCATGTTACTATCAAAGGCTTATCACTGTTAATATCCCAGGATATTTAAATTCCACAAAGTACACACGAGGGAATGCTTCCTTCTATATATACAGTCTTGTCCTATTAACCACTCCTGACATGAGGCAGTCCCCAAGCTTCTGCCCAGCTGATGGGAGAAGAGACAAGGTACTTCAGAGCTTTCACATCTATGAACTCCAGTAGTTCTCAGGAAAAACTTTAAGTCCCCTGTTGTTATAATGAAACATCTTTTTGACCACAACATAACAGCTTTCTAGGTCCCCTAGCAAAGTGACAATCTTACTACAATCCAAATAATCCAGTTCCTTTTAATGAGGCTCTCTTTATAGGGAGTTACACATTGATTTTTGAGACCAGGTTATTATTTAGAGATACAACTGAATTAGGTATAATGACAGCTGAGAAAATGAAACAAATATAAAAACAAAAGAACACTCTTTACCTTGTGATTCTAGGAAGTAGTCTGTATTGAAAGAATTCCAATGCTTTTTATTTTTAAGGCAAGGAGAATCAAAATCTTGACTGATCACATGAAGGTGTACATGACTAATTGGCAGAGAAAAAAAATTGATTAAATCCATTAAAAACTAAGGCTTAATCAAAATGGCAAACAGCAAATGCATGTGTATGTAACATATTGACAGTGTTTCCATTTAATTCAATTCATTCATTCATTCACTTAAGAATATTAAGTACCTCCTAGGGCCAAGCACTGTTCTAGCACTGGAGATTTATCAGTGAACAAAATGAGAAAGGCCTCTGCGCTTACAAAATTTATATTCTAAGGAGGGGAGACAAATAAAATATAACAAATAAACAAGAAAAATTCAAATCATTTACATTGCTAAGAAAAAAACATAAAACAGGAAATGTGACAGAGAGTACCCAAGGGGTAGAAGCTGCTTCTTTAACTAGCAAGGGTTTTCAGGGAAGGCCTCCCCCAAGCAGTGATTTGAGATGAGAAAGCAGTCAGGCAAGCAAAGATCTGGGCAAAGAGTGTTTTCAGGGAGCAGGGAGATCAAGTGTAAAGGCCCTGAGAAGAGAAAGAGCTTAGTACAGCCTACAGAAAGAAGGTAATATAGCTAAAATGTTTGGAGCCAAGGAGCAGAGAATAGGTAGGAGCCAGATCATAAAGGGTCTTACAGGTTGCCAAGGGGTTTGTATTATATTCTGATTACACCAGGAAGCCACGAAAGGATTTTAAGCAGGGAACTGCTATTATCTGATTTATCATATTTTGCTGTGTATGATGTATTCCTGTGCATAATTGTGCATGCACATTTTTGTCCCAAACCTTCAGGGAAAAGAACTTTTATTTTAATTTTTTAATTCAAATTTTTATTTGTTTACATTTAGGTACTTGTTTTTTGTATTACAAAAGAATTTTAGCATTTATTTTTTAACATCTTATAGTACAAGAAATTTGATGTAATAATTAGAAAACAAAAGAACAAGATACAAGATACAAAAAATTTTATGTATAAAAATTTTGACATAAAAACCCAATTATCATATTCCAGGGTACTATTTTACATATGGATCGTGTTATTGATTTCTAGAGTTCCATTTTAAACTCATAAGCCTAAATAAAAGAATTAAAAACATTAACATAGATAAAGAATTAGTACTACCCATGTATAATGCACATCTTTATTTTTCCCTCACAAATTTGGGCAAAAAAGTATGCATTATACATTGCAAAATATGGTCTAGTTTTAAAAGCAACTCTGGCTGCTGTGTGGAGAAAAAACTGTAGAGCGGGTAAGAATGGATACAGAAAGACCAGCTGGGAGACTGTGGAGGGTGGGAGAAAAGGGACAGGGTCTCAAACATATGGTGATGGAAAGAGAAATGGCTTTGGGTGGTGAACACATAACACAACACATAGACAATTCACTGTAGAATTGTACACCTGGAACCTATGTAATTTTTACTAACCAAAGTCACCCCAATAAATTTAACAATTAAAAAAAAAAGAAAATCACATAGAACAGTCACATAAAAATTATATACAGTATGTAAAAAAATAAAAAATAAACTGCTTTTGGCACAAGAAAGAAAAACCACTTTGGATCATGTCAAAGTGATACAGGAGCCAACCTAAAGGAGTTCCTTTCCCTAAAGGAATTTCTAATGACCAAAGCTAAAACAACTAGAGCACCAAAATGAATAATGACAGATTGAATTAAAACACAATAAAATAAATATCCATAATGATAAATAATTAAATAAATGCATAATAGGTGAGAAGGGACAGTTCTTCCATAAAGAAGAATTCTAATTAATAAATTAGAAAGAATAAGGAAAACATAAAATCACCTTTAGGCAAACACCATAGTAATAACAATTCCAGGCAAGATTCACCAATAGAGATGCCAAAATCACTGGGCAAAAGTTTGAGGAGAAAACAGGATAGTAGCATATAAGGTCTGGCAATTAACTTCACGAACTCATCTTAGAAAAAGTGCTACTTATCCCATTGCTGAATATCACTATGGTCATCTTCTAAGTACTCCCCTTGGGAAGCTATGCACCAACACTAGCATCTACCCTCCACCCTTCAAAGCAATTTTGGAACTCTTTTTCTGGAATGGCCATCAGAGCTGTCATCTTATTACCCTTATGTCCTGAATGTCATCAAAATGTCTTTCTTTCATTATTTCCTTTATCTTCAGGTAAAAAAAAAGTCATTGGGGGCCAGATCAGGTGAGTAGGGAGGGTGTTCCAATACAGTTATTTGTGTACTAGCTAAATACTCTCTCACAGACAGAGCTGCATTGTCATGATGCAAGAGCCATGAGTTGTTGGTGAAAAGCTCAGGTCTAGCTTTCATCTAACTTTTTCATGTACCTTTTCAGCACTTCCAAATAGTAAACTTGGTTAACTGTCCAGGTGGTATAAATTCATAATGAACAATCCTTCTGACATCAAAAAACGTTAGCAACATCGTTTGACTCTTGATTTGGACTGACAGAACATTTTGATCGTGGAGAATTGGCTGACTTCCATTGTGCACTTTGATGCTTTGTTTCAGGGTCATATTTGTATACCCATGTTTCATCACCAGTGATAACAAGGCCTAAAACACTGTCTTGCCTCTCCAAAAGGTCTTGGCAAACTTTGACTCTCCTTTGCTTTTGTTTATCATTGAGCCCTTTTGGGACCATTATATTTTTGCACACACCTTTCGCATGTCAAGATTTTCAGTTAAGATTTTCCTGTTTCTCTAACAATGTTTACTTGGTCTGCTATGCTTCTCATAGTCAGCCAATGATTTTGATGCACAATTCAACAAATTTTTGCAATGTTTTCATCAGTTCTGCTCATTACTGGCCGCCCTGACCTCTCTTTATCAGTGACACTTTCTCTCCCCTCAGAAAAACATTTAATCCATTCACACACTGCCATTTTCTTCATGGCATTATCCCCATAAACTTGGACTAGCATGTCCCTGATTTCACTTTCACTCTTGCCAAGTTCAACAAGAAACTGAATGCTTATTCATTGCTCTAATTCAACCTCCGACATTCTCACAACAGTACACAAAAACATGCAACAACAATAATGAATGCCACTCAGCAAGACACTGCCACACATGAACACGAACACAGCTGTGAGACACAGATATACCAAGGTTATGAAACCTTACCGAGTTGTTTGTACAGTGCTGCCAATATTAGTACATGGTGGCAAGTTCATGAACTTAATTGTCAGACCTCGTATGCTCAAAATATTCAAGAGATTCATCAATTACAAAGAAAAATACAGTAACTTTAAGTACAGAGACCTGGCAGACACCACCTTAACAAAGTGATCAAGGTTAATTAACATCATGAGTAATAAACCATCTTGATATTATGCACTCCTTGGTATTATGCACTGAGAAGCACACATCACATCTGTGGCATTTTGGCAAAAAAAAAAAAAAAAAAGAAGAAGAAAAAAAGTATAGCCTCAATCTAATCATGTAAAAACATCAGACAAACCCAAACTGAGGGACATTCTATAAAACAACTAGCCAGTACTCATCAAAAGTGTCAAGGTCCTGCAAACAAAGAAAGGAGAAAGAACTGTCACAAATTAGGGGAGACTAAGGGGAGACAATGAACAAATGAAATGCCAGATCCTGGACTGGACCGTGGAGCAGAAATAGAAAAGAAAAATGGGTGAAATTCAAATAAGGTCTAGAGTTTAATTACGGTGATGTTATGGAAGATTTTTGTTCTGCTTCATTTTTTTTAATATATTTTCTAAAGTGAAAATATATTACTTTTACAACAGGAGAAATTACCTTTTCCTTTCTATGTTTATTCAAAATTATATCATAAAGAGTGATCATAAAAGGGTACGTAAGTGGTAACTTTATTTACTGCTCGTTTTCTTTCCCACCCCCACCTGCCACAGCTCTTGCCTTGAGCATTCTCTTTAGCACAACAACATTCATTATATAAAAAGGCATGGACACAACAATTACTAGATGAAAAGGGCTCTTAGTCAAGGGCTCTGTGGGTCATAGGTTCTGCAGCATTAGGGAAATAGGATTATGGGTGACTTTTTGCCCTAAAATTTTTGAATAAGATTTTAACAATAAAAAATATTTTTAAATGAGGTAATAACATACATCCACCTATTACCTAGCAATTCCACTTCTTGGTATTTACCCAAGAGCAAAAATATGAATTATGTTCGTGATACACACAACATGCCTAAATCTCAAAATCATTATGCCAATCAAAAAAAGCCAGACAGAAAGAGTATACATTGTATGATTCCATTGATAGGAAGTTCTAGAACAGACAAAACCAATCTGTGTTAAACGGGAACTTTCTGGGATGAGGATGATAGAAATACCCTGTATCTTGATCAGAATGACAGTTACATGGTATATACATTTGTCAAAACTAATCAAACAATAAATCTCATTATACATTTTATTCTATGTAAGTTATACCTCAATTTAAAAGAAAGTATTGATGGGGGGAAAATTTGGCACAAAAATTCCATTGAGTTAAAGCAGCCAGCAATCTAAGTCATAATTATCCACCTAAATAAAATGTGAAGAATGGTGGGCACTTAAAAAAAAAATAACCCAAAGGAATTCTGACACATGCTACAACATAGATGAACCCTGAAGACATCATCCTAAGTGAAATAAGCCATTCACAAAAAGATAAATACTGTATGATTCCACTTACATGAGGTGCCTAGAGTAGACAAATTCTTAGAAACAGAAAGTACAATAGAATGGTGGTTTCAAGAGGCAGTGGGGAAGAGGGAATGGGAAACCGTTTGAGAAGATAAAGAAAGTTCTAGAAATAGATAATGGTGATGTTTGCACAAAAATGTAACTGTACTTTATGCCATTTAACTTACACTTAAAAATGATTAAAATGATAAATTTTATGTTATGTGTATTTTATCACCAAAAACAACCAAGATAAAAACTCTGAAATCCAATTAGTCTGCTTATTTTGTTGCTTAGCTCTAAAGAACTGCAGAGATCTGCCTTGCTTGCATTCTTTGAAAAATATCATTCCTTTCTGAATCCTTCTGGGTATGAGCCAAAAGAAAACAGACTCTACACTTCTCTCTCATTTTATTTTAAAGCTCAGATCTACTAAAAGCTGTCATAACAGAAGTCAGTGATGTATGTCTCCTTTGGAGCAATGGTCCTTAAACATTTAGGGGTTATAAAGGCTTCTGAAAAAAATCACTGATCACAATTCTTTATCTGAGGGTAATAAAGCAGCTTCATCTAGCTCACAGGTCAGGCCCTCAGAGGTTTACACTCTGAGAGGAAGAAAAAAATGTATGTGGTTGAATTACAAGCAGAAGCAGGCAGAAGGGTGAAGGTTTCAGCCCATCTGCCTTGAAAACAACCCACCCTACTGTCCTGGGCCTCAGAGATATCAGCACAGTCAGCAGACCCAGACTGAATCCATCTGTGCACCTACACAGAACCAGTATGCACCCGCACTACCCACGAGGCTTACCTCATGCTGGGAATGATGTGGTAGCCCAATCGGAAGCGCAGTTTGCTAGACCCAGCAACATCTGTAATCATCTTTTCCCCCACAGCATGCATGTGTTTGAGGAGCTCGAGGTGTTCCCTGGTCACAGCCTTCAGACTGGGAATGGAGGCCCACGGTAAGACCAACCAGTGGTGACGAGCCTTGGGGTATTTATCTTTAATCACCACCACCTGCTCATCTTTGTAAACCTAGCAGAGGAGCACACAGAAGGAAATGACATCTACCATGCATCTTCTGTATGCCAACTGTTGTCATACTCGTATTCATTAACTCAATCCCTACCACTATTTCCTGAAAAATGCTTTAGTATCCCAATTTTGACAGATGAGAGCACAGAGATTCAGAGAGTGTCTTATGCAAAGTCACAGTTATCAGGTGGGAAATCTAGGATTCCAACCCAGATTAAGTTGACTCCAGTCTATGTTTTCAATCACCACAATGCACAGAATACATAGCAGATGCACAGTACAAAGTAGTTCCTAAGGAACTGATGTGATATCCCTGCAGGCATCAACTTAAATGCTCTCTTCTCCACTCTACAACAGCAGACTAACATGACATATGCACGTGTGTTCCAAGAAGCCCTATCAGATCTGGCCCCTCATCACCCCAGGATGTAATTTAAGAAGAATTCAAAGACTCCTCCCAGGATGATGTCTAACTATTGATCCCAGGGCAGCAGAGTAACTACAGTCACAATACATTATCTGACGGTCCCTTGAAAGTTAACACAACCTCCCTTCATAGCTTGGAGAAATTCAGGAGGAACAAGGCACATGGGGATATTCATTTGAAGAACTTAGCTTCTCTCCAAAGAATTCCAGGTGTTCACTTACTAACAATGGGAAAAGTTACTTATTCTTACAAAATAGCCCAATAAAACAAATCTCATTCACAAGGACTAACCTCCTTTGATTTCATTTGTAGTTATGAACTTGGCAAAATAGTCATTTAAGGCATGAAATGTATTTTAATGCAAAAATTTTATTCTGACCTGCATTTTGGGGTCCTGCATAGAAATCTTCAACCCTTGACTCCAGTGGCCCAATGATTCCTAAAACAAGAAAGGGCAAGGTAAATCGCAAATGCCAATAGTTAAATTTAGCATTAGTTAATTAATACTGTATATCAGTAAAGTCCAACCAAACTTGGAAATAAGGTTAGTTCTTGAGAATTAAACTATATTCCCTTTACCTCAATCTTTCATCACTATAACCATAAGCCATCCCCATTTTTCTCCTGTATTCAGAGCTGCATGTCCAGATGGAGACATGAAATGCCAGAGTATGAACAGCATCTTCCTTTGCCCTTTCCTACTCCATCTAAGCCTGACTGGGTTTCCACTTTGACATTCAGGATGTGAATGAACCACATGATCAATGAAAAGTGTTCCGATGCTAACCTAGATATACAAATGACTGACCCATTTTAGTAGTTCAATGTTAAGTACACTGCTGTCATTGCCCTACCTTCAAGTGGCTTCCGTTAGGAATTCAAGAAATAAGTACACAAAGCAACATTCACCCAAGTGACTGGTAACACAAACAAGTGACTTTTTCATCATGGTTAATAACCTTTTGTCTTGGTTAATAAATAACCCCTTTGCATGTCTAGGTTTTACAAAGCAATTAAGCAGTTATTACATCTCATTTAATCTCCACATCATCTATCAAGCACCTTACCCTCACCTTTCTGGTAGATGCATCTGTCCCCTTGTTTGGGGGCACAGAGCATTGAGTAGGGTTGCTCCTGGGTTCCAATCCTATACTGGCCTCAGCTTCCTGGGAAGCATCTCTTTCTATAGAGTCACTGTTGCCTGACCTCTTTCTCTTCCTGTGTGTTTCCAGGCCAGGACTCTTTGCCTCTTCCTCAAACTCCACAGTATATGGATAAAGTTCATTCACCATGTAGAGAACCTGGCCAGGCTGCAGCTTCACCTCTTGGTCCTTCCCAATTATGACTGAGTCAATGCTGGTGGGATTGACCCCTACCTATGAAATAATCAGAAAATAATTATAATAATAGCAGTAACACCATTACTAATATAGCCACTACTGTGTTAACCACTTACTGTATGCCAGGCACCATGCTTAATGTTCACTTATAGTACTGTCACTTCCACAAGACAGAGAAGCCTTACTGGCTGGCACAGATACTCTAAAGTCAACAGCATAAGAAAATCTTCAAGTATATAATGGAAATCCAAGACTAAAAGACATACCTGCTTTACCTTGACATATCCTTTGTTACACTCTGCTTTCAAATGTACTGAAAGAGATTGAAAAAAGTTAAACCCAAATGCCATGAAGAACATGGCACATGCTCCTATTCCCTTCATAGGACAATGAAGCCTCATTCTAGGAGTCAACTTGACAGGGGTTTCTTCAAAGATCTAGGAACAAAACTGCCCATTACGCAGGTGGCTGGGGCTCCAAGTCCCTCCATAAAATGTCCAAGTATACCTTAGCTTCTGCTAATATTCCCATGAGGCAGCTTCATTGAATCCCCACAAGCTTCCCTATGCCCTTGGCCCAGAAAGGGATGCCTCCCTAGACTTCCTTAGCCGATCACAGGCTCTGCAGTCAGGGAAGAGAACCCACTTCTCTCACAAGCTCTTGGCTCAGGACTAAATCAAGCATACATTATTATGTAAAGCTATCAGATGCCTTCAACAGAGAAAGAGGCAAATGATACATTCCTGGGAAATAGAAGTTCAGCTGACCTTGGGTAGGAAAAATGGAGAGAATATTCTAGAATGAGGAATATTCATACAGAACAGTCTTAGAATGTGTAAAAAGAAGTAACATTAAACATTCATGTTGAGATAAGTGAACAAAGTTTTTGGGGTGAGACAAGGAGCAAAGAACAGACACCACAGCATTTTTTCAGAGAGTACAGGGTGACATACATGTCCTACAGCTGCTGTTGTGACAAGAGGGACAGAGAACAAGAAGTGTCTACTTCTGTATCTTGGATCTAGCCAGCTCAAGCATGGCTTTTTTGCCCCCATTTGGATTAACTCATGTGGGAAAATCCATAATCAGGGCTGCCAACTCCAAGCCTTGGGAAACCCTGTTACAGGGAACACACTGCAGGTGGGAGGTCTGGTAGCACTGAGCATGTCTGGAAGTTTACAGGTAAAAAAAATGAGGTACGTGGTAAGGTTTTTTTCCCAAGGACTCATTTCATTAAATCCAGGAATGACATTTCAAGAGCTAGATGCCATAAGACTTATACAGATACCATCCTCTGTGTGAAGCAATATATAAAGGATGGAACCATCCCATCACTTCTCAGACATGGTTTCAGCCTGGAGATCCCAGAATTCAACTGTCTCACTGCCCAACAAGGATCCTCCATGGGCAAAGCAGGGTGCAGGACTCAGTTCCACCACCCCATAGTAGCAGGATGGAACCTACCTGTTCCCAGCACTCAACAGTAACTGCTTTCAGCGAGTGCAATCAGGAGTGAATGGGGCCGTGGTATTGGCTAAAGGAGCTAGTTTCTGAGTTTTGTTTCCATCATTAGCACCCAGGAAATGTGCACCTCTGGTTGTAACTACCCTAAGGTATCCCATGGTACTCTCCACGTTCCTATGACCAGTTACCTTGCTGTCGAGAACATTTCTTGTCAGTGATCTTGGTCTCTGGGCTGCGCCCAACCACAACTTCTTCCAAATGTGGAAGTTTGATTCGCTGATGCCGGTTATCTTGTCTCACCAACCAGCACACCCGCATCATTACTCTGACAAAACAGAAGAGAATCACTGAAAAAACAAGCACAGGTCCTCCAGGGCCACACCCCAGCACCACCACACATACCATTTACCAGCTGTACATCTTGAGGCAAGTGACTTCACCTCCCTAGACTGATAATGACAAGACTCATGAGCCAGTTGTAAGGATGAAATAATATGGGGAAAGTATTCATCATTGTGCCTGAATCATGCCAAGGAATCAAATATTTCTGTTTACTGACATACTCTATGTGCTAGATATTAGGCTACATGCTACAGATCAAAGAATAATTAAACACTGTCCCCTATCCTTGAGGGGCCTGGAGTCCAATTGGGCAGGCAGACTCATGTACCACTTATTAATGTCACACACTATAAGAAGGGAATAACCAAATACACCATTAGCCCAGAGAAAGGAATGACTGACTGTTGTGGGGAGCATCAAAATAGGCTTCATGAATAATGGTTATTTATGTTGGGTTTTAAAAGATGAGAAGTTTGCCTGACAAAGAACTATATTCTTCAGTCCACAGGCATCTTTATGTGTATTAGGTTTCCCTTCCTTGATTGTCATAATATGCTGATGTTAGAACAATATATTTTACTGCAATCTGCCAGAAAATTGTCATAATAAAAGCATAAGACTGGGTTTCCCTGGTGGTGCAGTGGCTAGGCTTTGGCACTCTCAATGCCGTGGCCTGGGAACCACAAATAAATAAACAAACAAACAAATAAACCTATAATTTCTAAAATGTGAATGCAACACCTTTGAGCAATACACAACCTGCAGAACAATAGTGGAGGTGCTCGTGTTATCCGAAAAACAACCTTTATGACCATGCAGGGGTGTCCAATCTTCTGGCTTCCCTGAGCCACACTGGAAGAATTGTCTTGGGCCACACAGAAAATATACTAACACCAATGATAGCTGATGAGCTAAAAAAAAAAAAAAAAATCTCATGTTTTAAGAAAGTTTACAAATGAAGGCAGACTTAATTACTGGGGAATGACAAAGGAGTAAAAGGAGATATCAACCAGGATTTCTAATTTGGAAATAACCCATTTATCAAAATGAGGAATACACAAGGAGGTGCAATTTGGGGATAAACAGTAGGTGAAGAAGGGATGATTGCAGATTGAAACACAATTAGATTAATTTGTTTATGGAAAATCCACGGGTCAATTGGGATGTATGGGTATAAAGCTGAGGGAGAGGAATGGACTGAACATACACGAGGGCTGTCGGGATAAAATCCAGCCATAAATGCCTCTATTTTTCATATTACATGGCTGAAATAATTTCCAGACAGCCCTTGTATATATCTGAGAGACATCAACATGTCATAGAAGCTGAGGCAAAGACAGGATGAGATCACCCAGTGAGGGAGAGCATGGAATTATGGGAAGAACAGGACTAGATCTTTGGGATGCCTCTACTGGCTCCCTAAGCTTATCAATTCTCAAACCTCTAATACCCTCTCTTTAAGAAATGTCCCCTTCAGGCAAGGCAACACCTATTAGGTTCTCTACACAAGCTTTGTATCCAAAGGGGAAAGGAAAAAAAAAAAAGCAGATTTTTAAAATCAGAGTTTTATTACCATCTGCAAAGACAGGATAATGCAAGGTAGAATGAGCATATGAATGCTCAGGGAGTGCAAAATCATAGAAAATGGACCAGTCAGTAAAGGTTTCAGAAACCACACAGCTGAAAAGGGCAAGAGCCAATGGGACTGATAAGGAAGAAAAAGCACAAGTGACAGCACAGATGTCAGCAATAAGTCATGGGTGAGAGGAAGAAAGCAGGCTTTAGTTGGCTGTCCACAGAGAAGCTGCCCCAAAGAGTTAAAAAAAAAAAAAGGTAGAGGAGTAGAAAGAATAATAGGCTGAAATGTTGAGATCTAACAATCAATAGGAGAAAACTAGAGTGGAGAAATCTAGAGTCAGAGATTAATCAGGAGGCTGTATATAATGTGGGCCAGAGGTTCAAAAGGCAGTTCAGCAGGTCTTTGTAAAGGAGCTGATGCCAGAGCACAAAGAGTCAGTTGTAAATCTAAAATCCTAACTCTGGAGCTTCAAATGATGATGGTGCTACAGGCAGGTCACACTTTTAAATACTATGTGTTCAAAGGGGTATCTGTTTACACTTGCTAGAAACTGATGAATGAGAAGGTAAAGGACTGCAAAGTATGTCTTCATTAGGCATTGGGAAATAAGTCATGTGATGAATGACTACTCACAGTAATAATACAAGAAGCCTGGGGAGAACAGTTTGAGAGCAGGCACAGGAAGGAATCCAATGGGCAGCTGAGAACTGTTACTAGGATCTCTGCAGGGTAATAGGAACTATGCCTCCTGCCCTACATAAACACATACTCACATGCTTCATTCCCTCCAAAATTCTGAAGTTATGATGTTCCTATTTACTGCTCCTTGAGAAACTAAAACACTGACTGCACAAAATGCTTATGCAATTAATCTTAAGGAATATCTTAGCCCATTTCAGCCTCCAATTGCAACTTTTATAAATCAAGCATTTTAGAATATAAGGAGCACATAAGGATGGGTGTTACTCAATCTTTATTATAATCCATCCAGTAAAACTCCATAAAGTGCAAGCTCTGTGACAGCAGAAGTCCATTTTTGCTTACCAATATGTCCCTAGCACTTAGTACAATACTTGGCCTACAGCAAAAATACAATAATTATTTGCAAGTGAATAACCAGATGACAATTCTATCCAGGTTCCCTTCCCTTCCTTCTCTTGCCCTTCTTCTGGCACCCTGTCTTATGTGGGGTGCTTTGCTCCTCTCTTTGGGCAATCCCATCCTCCCATCTATGTGGATGAATCCTAACTCTGCTTTTCAGCTCCATGCTTTCCATTCCAGAGTTACGGGGACAGGTCAGAAAGAAATTCCAGGGTTCCCTGGTGGTGTAGTGGCTAGGCTTCAGTGCTCTCAACACCACAGCCCAAGTTCGATTCCCAGCCAGAGAACCAGACACACACACACACACACACACACACACACACACACACACAATTCTGATCATTTCTTAAGGAACCCAAGTGATCTGATAGGCCACACAAGACCAGCAATCTGATAGCCTGGAACAGTGCTATCCAGAAGAATTTTCTGCAATTATGGAAGTGTTCTAAACCTGTGCTGTCCAATAACATAGCCAATCATGTGACAACCAAGCACCTGAAATGTAGATAGCAGAACAGAGGAATTAAATGTTTTAGATTTTTTTAAAAAGTTAAATAGCTAGTTAAATGTGGTTGATGGCTACCTTAATGTCCAGCACAGCCCTGGACACTTCCCCAGCCCTGATCAATCCCAAATCCCTCAGTCTTGAAGTTAACATTCTCATACTCTGACCTCACAGAGGTTACTTATTTCACCTCCCACTTCTTTTCATAGAATTAGTTCCACTTACCCATCCCTTTCTCTTCCCTTCCTCCAGATTCACATACATGCATCCTTGCACACATATACGTCCTTCAGGTACAATGTACTGAATCATGTCTTCCAAATAAGTAATTCTTAATATGACTGCCTGTTATCAGTTTATACTCTTTCCTCCCTTCTAGAAACCTAAATCCTCACAACTTCCAAGGCTCACTTCCTCCCTGAGGCCTTCACTGAGCTGTCTTCTCCTTTCTACATCTTGTTTTTGGATATGGTCAATTTACCTTCATAGTTCTCTAAAAATTAAATGTGGATGTAATTCTGTACTCCAGTTGAGAATAAAATCTCCTTGTAAACAGACTGCATCACTACCCATCCATTTAGGAAACTCAGAGGCAGGGTCTCTGGAGATCACTGCCCTGCGTTAAACCTGATCTTGTACTTCTGCATCCCCTGGTGTTCAACATACCTTTACCAAGTGTATACTATATGCTAGGCACTTGCTAAATATTTATATAATCTCATTTCATCTTCACAGCAACTTAAGGAAGAGGAAATTTAAGGCTTAGAGAAGATAAGCAATGTGTTCAAGTCACACAGCCAATATGTGCCAGAGTTAGGGTTTGAATTAATCCCAAAGAATGAGTTCTTAATCACTGCACCATATACCTTTTCTCTTTCCTCATTTGATCAATCAAAATTAATGCATACCAACAATGTGCCTTATGCCATTCTAGTGCTGGAAATAAAGAGACACTGCATCTCACTTGCATTGTATGATGAAGGTATAATAATACATCATACCTGCCTTCAAAAGGCTGTCTTGAAAAAGAGAGAAACAAAGACAATTATGATAAATGTGGTAATTATAATGACTGGTCTGTGCAAAGGGTACTGTGGGAGCACAAAAGTGGAGTACCAAACCCAGACTTAAACAAAGGAGGTGTCAAGGAAGGTTTCCTGGAAGAAGTGAGCCTAAAATGAGTCCCAGGTTATTTAGGTGTAAGGGAGCAGCCTAATTAGATGAGGTGCAGGAAGAGGAGAAAGCAATCAGGGAGAAGATTCCAGACAAAGAGAATAACAAGGGTAAGTGCACAAAGAAACAGCACAGCGCATATGAAGAAGCAGTTCAATTGTTGCTGCAACCTAAAGTGTAAGGCAGACAAGAGGCTGGAGATGCAAGCAGGTCCAGATGAAGCAGAGCTCTAGGTGACAGACTGAGAAGCTCAAATTCTAGAAGTTCTAATGAATAGTGCAATTCAGTAAATAAATACTTGCTGAATAAGACAAAGATTGGATGAACAGAGAGCTCTTTAAAGATTATTAAGCAGGCCCTTGACACAGATTTGTTTTCAAAGATCATTTGGGGAAGGAGGTGAGTAGTATGGAAAACAGATATGTGGGGAACAGGACTAAAGGTAAGTAAACCAGTTAGAAGGCCATCATATTTCAGGTGAGATGATGAGGCCTAAAGGGGGACAACAGTAGAGACAAAGAAGAGTCCACAGATTTGAGAAATATTTCAGGGGTGAAATAATCAGGACTCAGTGATGGATGTTAAAAGATTAAGTTCAGAGAAGATGCTCAGTTTAGTTCTGGACCTCTGAACTTGAACTACCTGTGGGACTTGCAGAGTTATCCAGCAGGGTAGTCAGAAGTGAGAGTGAAAATCAGAAAAGGAGTCTAAGCTGACAACTTCTATTTGGGAGCAAGTAGAAGTTAAAACCAAGCCAACTAATGTGTTCACTCAAGGAAAATGAAAAGAACCATGGGCCAAAGTCACAAGCCTTGAAAACACCGAATGTTTTAGGAGGAAGAAAAAGGCTATATCCACGAGAGAAATGACTGGTAAGAGAGGCACATGGAGAAACAACTAGAACATTACCTCCATAAAGCAAAGCACTTTGTCTTATCTGTGTATCACAATAAATGTTCAATGAATAAATCAAATGAGTGTTTTATTCTGGAAAGCAAAGAAGGGAGTGAGAGGTACCATCAAGTTTCAAAAGCAGCAAAGGAATCCAGTAATGATTTTAAAAATGTTTATCTGGTTTGATAATCAATCACTGGTGACCTTAGGGTAAATTTCCAGGGGAATGATAGGTCTGAAAGCTAGACTTCAGAGGGAATGGGAGGTGAGGAAATGGAGACAATTTAGAACACTCTCTAAAATAGTCTGGATAAGAAAGATAAAAGAGTTACTGGATGACAGCTAAATATAGATCACCAAGAACTTTTTCTTTCCTTCTGGCGTGGGGGTGGGAGTGGGGGTGAGGGATGGCCAGGAATCTAACAAGCGTGACCTTGTTTATATGAGTGGGATGTAGACAGGGGTAGAAGAAACAAATGAAAACAAGCTCTCATAGGTGTGAGTATTAAAAAAAGGTTAGAAGCAATGATAAAGAAATTTGCTTTGAGCAAAGGATACTGCTCATCCTCTAAGACTTAAGGAAAGGTAAAGAGGAGTGTAAATCTAGACAACTTTCTAAGAGGGAAAGCAGAGGCAGACATATGAGAGAAAGTCCATCTGATTACCTCAATTTTCTCCATAAAGTAGTAGATAAGAACACAGTGAGGTGTATGGGAGCTTAATGAAAAGATGAATGAAATCAATATAGAAAAGTAGGTAACATCCAGGCCTGTGAAGTCCAACTGCTTGAGTTCATGGCGGCTCCACCACCTACTCACTGTGTGACCTGAGGGACATTATTTAATCTAAGCCTTTACTTCTTTAGCTGTAAAACAGTATTAATAATTGCACTACACTACAAGAACTAAATGAGGAAGTATGTAAACTTCAGCGTCTGGTAAAAAGTAAGCATTCAAGACTAGTATCACTCTTATTAATAGTTAATAGAATGAAAGCAGGAGCTAAAAACATGTAAAAGATCATCTGACAGCAAAGACTGTGTAACTAAGGCAAAAAAGCACAAATCCGTATCATCTCCCCATATAAACAGTCCTGTTCCAAGTGTTTCAACGATCTCCAGTAGGTCAAATTCCCAAAAGGCTCCAAACCTGGACCACATTAATTCCAAATGGAAATTATATCCCTGCTTTGTTGAACCGCTACCACTGGTCTGCATGGGAAAAGACTTGCCTTCTTCTGCCCTTCCTGTAAGACCTGTTAAGGATTTACAGGAGTGAAGGGCCTTCAAGTTGCTTTCAGGGAGCGTTTCTGGAGGAAACAATGTCCATCCTGGCAAACTGAGACGCCTCCATGAGTTGGACAGTTCCACTCTCTAATCTTTTCTCTGCTTCTTGCGACCAAGGTAGGTACAGGTGTCGGGGGCACAGGTGAACAAACGCGAAGTGGAGCGAAGACCAACGTGAGCACCGCCGAAAAACGGCCCAAAGGAGCAGAAAAAGTGGGAAGCCCAGAGCCCTAGAGCCCGAGGATGAAGCATCGCCTGACGGGAAAGAAGCTGTAAGAGAGTTATTCAAGGTACATCACTCAAGGACAGTAGTGGACCCAACCAAAAGTCCACACCCAGGGCTTTCAATCCAGCAGAGGCAAGCAGAGGAGGTGGGCCCCCAACTGCCTTACCTCCAGACGGCGGAAACGGCCAAGTTCACGTTACGCCTCCGCGCTGCACCACTTCCGGCGCAGTAGGATGACGTATATAGGCTGGAAAACAACCAGTTGGGAGGAGACACGATCTCTCAGCATTTCTCTACCAGAGAGCCAATCCCCTGTCATTGCCTGTCAGTCTCTTAAGTTGGGAGAGATATCAGGCAGCTTTTCCCTCTGCGGCCGCCTCTAGGCAGCTGGGCAGCCTCTTACCACTCTCTTCGTAAGGAGAAGCTCACTACCTTTAAGGCCATGTTTTCCACCGTAGACAGTTGGAGGAGAAAAACCCTAGCGGGGCTAAAGGCGGGAAAACCTAAGATTTTTAAAAATTCTATCCATTAAATGAACTGGCTGCGGCAATCAGGGAAGACAGGAACAGGGTACTGGAATGAGATGTGTTTACTGATTTTTATAGTAATTCCAGGATGTTTCCTATTGCAGTTTGGCAGATGGAAAAATTCCTATCTCATGGCTGAAGGCAGTTAGTTTTTCTCAAACTCAATAAATCTGAGTCTTAAGAAGTCACATTTCTTGATAAAGAAGGAATATTGTTTTCTTCCATTGAAAAGCAGACACTCAACGGTATGATGGAGATACCAGAGCTATCAAAAGAGAGCGTGGGAAGATCTTCAAGAAAACAGAAAAGAGACTTGCCTTTGTTAGCAAAGAAGTTGCACATTTATAGTTGGTTCACACCAGTGGGGAAGCACAGGAAGCATCTCAGCAACCACACAGGCCTCATATGTGTCAAAACGTGTGTCATGGTGGTATAGTTCATACTACCTGAGGTAAAAAGAGGTGACTCTGGGGACTAGGCCAGTTTTGTTACCTCAACAAGATTCTTTTAGCCTCTGCTTTTACCTGACCTAACTTTGTGTGTTGCATTTAAAATTGGATTGGATTATTCTAATTGGGTTATTCACCTTATATTGTGTAAAACTGGGTGGAGTTCCCATGACCAGTCTACTAGGTCTAGCCCTCTGTCTACAGCATGTTACTGGCCATAGAAGCAGGAGCACATGACAATACATGGCTAAAGGCATGCATGGCAGGCATTTAAGACTTTTATGGACTCCAGGACCAAATATTTATCACAAACAGATTCACAGAAATTAATAGAGAGCAGTCTGCAGTATTATCTAATGTTAGCAGCCTTCAAGGTATAATCCTTGGATCTGTAGCAGAGCCTCATGACACCTGGAACCCTGTTAGAAATACAAATTCTAGGGCCTCACTCCAGGCTTACTGATTCAGAAACTCTGGGATTGGGATCCAGCAATCTGTTTTAAACCCACCAGGTTATCCCGATGCATGCTCAAGTCTGAGATTTGCTGATGGAATACAACGGCTTTAAACTGTACACCATGATTAATGTGTTTTGTTGGCCTGCTCAGGGCTTTTTTGGTTGTTGTGGGGTTTTTTTTTAATTAAAATTTACTTTTAATTGTGTCAAAATACATATAACATAAAACTTACTTTCAACCATTTTTAAATACTGTATATCATTCTGTAGTTAAGTATATTCACATTGTAGTGACACCTATTTCCAGAACTTTTTAATCTTGTAAAACCAAAACTCTGTATTAAACAACTTCCCATTTCCCCTTCTTCCAACCCTTGACAGCCATCATTATAGTTTCTGTTTCCATGAGTTCGAACACTCTAGATAGTGCACATAAGTGAAATCATGAAGTAGCTTCCCTTTTCTGACTGGCTTATTTCACTTAGTATAACGTCGTTTCATTCACTTGTAACATGTCAAAACTTCCTTCTTCAGGCTAAATAACACTCCATTAAATGAATACACTACTCTTTAACTATTCATCTGTCAATGGATGTTTGAATTACTTCCACCTTGTGGATATTATAAATAATGCTGCTATGAACATGGTTATAGAAATATCTCTTTGAGATTTTTGCTTCAGTTCTTTTGAATATATACCCAAAAGTAGGACTGCTGGGTCATAATTCTATTTTTATTATTTTAAAAAAACCACATACTGTTTTCCATAGCAGCTACACCATTTTACATTCCCACCGACAGGGCACCAGAGTTCCAATTTATCCTCATCCAATTTATAACACTTGTTATTTTCCAGTTTGGGTTTTTTTTTTTTTCTTAATAGCAGTAATCTTAATGGGCGTGAGGTGATAGCTCATTATGGCTTTGATTTGCATTTCTCTAATAATTAGTGATGAGCATCTTTTCATATGTTTGTTGACTATTTGCATATCTTCCTTGGAAAAATATCTATTTGAGTCCTTTGTCCATTTTGTAATTGGGTTATTTCGCTGCTGTTGTTGCATTATAGAAGTTCTTTTTACACAAGGATATTCTAGATATACCTCTTAACAGATAGATGATTTGCAAATATTTTCCCCATTTTGTAGGTTGTGTTTTGACTCTGTAGATTGTGACCTTTGATGCACATAAGTTTTTAATTTTGATGGAGTCCGATTTACCTACTCTTGCTGCCTGTGCTTTTGGTATCAGATCTAAGAAATCTTTTCCCCTATGTTTTATAGTATTAGGTCTTACATTTAGGTTTTCAATCCATTTTGAGTTCATTTTTTTTATATGGTGTAAGGTAAAGGTCCAACTTTGTCATTTTGCATGTGAATATCCAGTTTTCCCAACACCCTTTATTGAAAACAGTCCTTTACCCATTGAATGGTCTTGTAATCCTTGTTGAAAATCATTTTACCATATATGCAAGGGTTTGTTTCTGGGCTCTCTATCTCATTGCTGTCTCTCTTTATGCCAATACCACCCTGTTTTGATTGCTGTAGCTTTGTAATAACTTTTGAAATAAGGAGGTATGAGACCTCTAACTTTGTTCTTTTTCAAGATCAATTTGGCTATTCTGCTCAGGGAGGGGTTAATTTTTTCCCAACAGTTAGAAATTTAAAAATCTCACATGAAAATTAGGACTCTGACTCTTGGGGAAAAAAAATCAATAAATACAGCAAATTCTGGCAACAAATAGTTGGAACTGTGAGTGGCTACTATGTGCTCTCCAGTTTTCCACTGTCTCTATCCATTTGTATAATCTATCTATGCATTTATATAACCTGTCTGGTCCCCTTTCTTTGAGAAAGGTCCTTCTTTCTTTGAGACTCTGAGACTTCTGGTCTAAGGGAAAGGCAGTTGGAGGCAGAGGATTAACCTAGGGAAGCCGCAGTGTCTGGTCCAGAGATTTGCTCAGAAGGAAAAGTAGAATGAGTTCTGGGAGACAGTATAGCTAGGAAATTTCATTTCATTTTTAGAGGGGTTTTTTGGGGGCAAGGGGGAATAGGGTGGGAGAGAGTTGGAAGGAGTGTCAGAAAAGACCTGAGGAAAGGAAAACAAACCAAATTCAGAAAGATAAAAAGGAAACAAAGTGAAGACTTGGTGGAAGAATATTCTGAGTCTATGATTCAGACTGAGGAAAGAACATGTACAAAAGCCCTATAGCAGGGCCTTTAGCATATTCTGTCAGGTGTGATAGAAGTCCAATGGAACTGAAAAGTAGATTATGAAAGGAACATGTTGAGATCTGAGCATTTTGGAATTGTATATGGGTTCATCCTATAGTCAAAGAAAAACCCGTGAAGAGTTAGCCAGGGAATAATATTATTTGATTTTTATTTTATGAAGATAATTGTGGCTGCTGTAAGGAAGAATGGGTTGTGGGGGTAAGTGGGGGGCAAACACAGAAAGGTTAACAACAGTCAGGAGTTTACTGATGTAATGCAAAGGATGTTGGCAGCCTGGATAAGAGAAGAGACATGGTCTGATTCAAGAGATATTTTAGAGACAGAATCTAGACAACACACGACACATTCTTTTCTGCAGGAAGACCTAGATCAAATGCCAAATAATAAAAATCAGTTAGTAGGGATAGGACCAAAACCTAGTGAGCTATAAATTTAGTTGCATGTTTCCTGTATCTTAAAACTTTTCACTGCACGCAAACTCCAACTTTGCTTACAAGCTTCCTCTGGCCCCAAGAGTCTTTTCTGACTAAATATAAACCAGAGTGAGGGGCTTTACATTCCTGGGAACAGTAGTGACATGATATAAAGAAGTGATGGATAAACTTGTTTCCTCACACCTCGGGTGAAACAACTTTATAGAATGTACTACAGTACTACACTGTCCTTCAAATGCTCTCCAGAGAGACTAAGCCCAGTTACCCTGAGAAGTAACCTGCACACAGGGTTCCTCCCACCCCTGTCTCACTTCTCCATTCCCCAAGTGATGCTTCTTGGAATCATCTCCTAAACAAATGACATACACTCAATTCCTCGCCTCAATGTCTGCTTCTGGGGGAATCCAATCTAAATACTCCTGATTATTTTCTAATGATACCATTTTATTTCTCTTTTTAGCTAAGTTAATAAATCCTACTGCTTCCCAACATTGTAATGTCACAGCACAAAGATTAAGTCATATTTGCAGAGCACACTGGGATGAACTTAAGGTCTATAAAGAGCTTAGTGAAAAAAAAATTACATTTTCTTTATGATTATAAGAAAAATTAAAAAAAGAGTATTTGGAAATATAATTTTAATATTCAAATAAAATACGCTTAAATTTTTCATGAGAAACTTGAGCATGTTTCTGTGAATATTACCTTTTTGACATTAGGTTTCATTATAAAATAGATATGTAATTTCTGATTAAAATTTTTTAATAATAAGCTTTTCAAATTCTTGGTAGTCATATCTATAATTAGCACACCAGTAGAAAAGTTCTCTTCTATATATCATAGTATAAACATGATAATATATCCATTAACTGTACCCTAAAATTTACTTTAAAATCTTCCACCTATAATTTACACTTGTTTTCAACTCCTGCTTTTATTTATCTATCTATCTATCTATCTACCTATCTATTTATTTATTTATTTATTTATTTATTTTCCAGCTCCTACTTTTAGATAGAACTGGTTAACTTCTCCTACCAGGTGCTGATTTACATAGCTTAACTCTCAGTTTCTAAATTTCTAAGAATTTAGACAAGAGGATAGTCACTGTAATCCCAGGTACTGACATTTATACCACTGAAGGTTCAAGTTAGAACTTTTATTTCAATTCAACATTCTTACTGTGTAAATCATGGATGTTGTGGTGGTCTCTCCTGAAATTTCTTTCACAGGAAACCCTTATAACTTCTCCTGCCTAACCTCCCATCATCTCTTCATTCGCAGCCTTGTATGAGCAATACTGAACTTCTTACCCTTCAATCCCCTCCTCCCCAATACTGTAGAGAGATAAATGAGCTATCCTTCCTAAGCCCTGGCCCAATTGCAATACTCTCTTGCATTCCTTGATGTTCATACTATTTCCTCTGCAATGTTCTTCTTTATTTTCTCCCCTATTCACTCTTGTCCCCCTCCAATCCATTTATATTGCAGCTAGAGAAACTATTTCAAAACACAAATCTGACTATGTCATTCCCCTGCTTAACCTTGGTATCATTCCCAAACTATATGAATCCTGTACTATCCAGGCCCTCAACCTCACTGTTATAGATAATTAACAGTAACTCCCAGAACACAAGAGTCTGGGCTCTTGGGATTATAAGCTCTTCCCACTGGTCTAATAGGAGGGGCATGGCTATAGAAGTCCACATAGACACTGACATCCCATTCTCCAGTGTCTTGGTCTCCAGCCCATGAACTCAGAGAAGCTATTGTTCTCCATTGGCTGGCACATTTATTCATTCATTCACAAAGTGTTTTTGAGCACCTTCTACACATCAGGCACTGTTGCAGGTGCTGAGGCTACCACAGTAAACAAAATTCCTGCTTTCTCTTGGGGTGAGGCAAGCTATAATCAAAAAATATGCAGCTTATGTGGGGATAGATATTATAAAGAAAAAGCAAGATTGAAAGTGATAAGGTTATTTTGTGTATTACGGAAGGCCTTTTTTGAGCACAGACCTCAAGGAAGAAGGAAGTCATGTGGATATCTAGGTGAGATGGGAAACCATCAGAGGATTTTCATCAAAGGAGTGACATTTATTTTTGAGCCCTGCAGCCTCCAACCATCCCAAAATGACATATTTACAAAAGGATCATTCTAATTATTTTATGGTACCAGGATCTTAAAGAGAGAGGATGGTTTACAACTCTGCAATTTCTTCAAACCTTGATGTCTATATCCATTCAACCACCACCTAGAGTATCTCCTCTATATATTAGACAGTGAGCTAGGTGTTAAAATCAACAAGCCAGACACAGCTCCTCCCTTTAAGGAAGTTTCAGTCTGGTAAGCACAGCTCCAGCTTACATTCAGACTTACTTTAGAGCTATTTTACTTTCCTGACCATGTCAGTATCCTTCCTGTCAATCCTTCAGATACTGACCTAGCTGCTCTTTCTACCATATCTCTTTCTCATTATACTTCAGACTGGATGCCCAGTGGCATTTTCCTGACCATGGTTTGCCCCCTCTTGACAACAAATTTCTATGTCTACACCTTTACACTATTCAGACAACTCCAGACCCTCCTACCGAGTCACTCTTTCACTAGCAAAGCTCCAGCTCTGCATGTCAAAATAACACAGTTTAATTAATTAAATTTACTCTTTCTTTACAATCTTTCAACTAGAGTAAAACATCTACTTACACAGAATAATATCATTCTAAATTACATGCTGTATAACAAAAATTTTTAACCATTCTCCAAAGGGCTTCTCATAAAGAAAAAAAAAAAAAGTGTCACTTCCCACCTATGTGACTTTCCCTTGATGTCTTAGAGATAGGGAACATGGCAAATGCAATTGTGGAGAAAAAAAAATTAGAAAATGTAAATTTAGTCTTTCTCTCCATGGTAGTCTATTACTTTACTAACTCCTACTGATTCTCACTTCTCAGAATTCTCACCCGTCTACAGTCCCCTCCCACACTAAACTGACTCTGGACTCAGCGAAGGGACTGGCTTTGGCCAATGCGACATTAATAAATGCTTATAGATTGTGGCCTATCCCACTGGGGCGATCCTCTTCAGAACCCAGGTACCATGCTGTGAGAAATCCAACTGAGCCACGTGAAAACACCATGTAAAGGAGAAGTGGGGTCCTGGCTAACATTCCCAGCTGAGTTCCCAGCCAATAGACAGCATGGAAGTGATTCAGCTTGGAAGGCTACTCCAGCCCTAGTTAAGCCATCCCGCAGCCACCACACAGAACAAAGATGAGCTATTCCTGCTAAACCTTGCCCTAAAATGCAGAAGTTTGAGCAAATATATGATTGTTGCTTCTTTAAGGCACCAAGTTTGGGGACAGTTTGTCACACAGCATTAGATAAGCAGAACACTCTTGTTTCTTAAAAAAAAAATTTAAAAAGAGGCATTGTTCCTACTATATGCTGGAATTCTTAACATTGAAATGTCTGAACTTTGGGTCAAGGTCAATTTCCCTAACAAGAGAGCTGCCTTAAATATTTGTATAATTGTTATTTAACGTCTATGCTCCCATTCATCTGCAGGTTCCCGTAAGGAAAAGGATTATGTCTGTCCTGGTCAGCATTCTTTCATTGACCTAGAAGAGACCTGAGCACACAGTAGGCAATTAATATTTTAGTAAATCAACATTATGCTGACTTATTAGCTATATTAGTTCCTCTCTTTGAATAGGATAGTACAATAATTCTTATGACCATTATTATTATTAGCAAATACTTATACAATGTTTACTATATGTAAACACTGTTTTAAGCACTTCATATATATAATAACTCATTTAGTCTTCACAATAACCATATGAACTAGGTATTATTAATATACCCTTTTTCAGATGAGGAAACTGAGGCACAGAAAGGATAAATAACTTGCTTATTGCAGGGAGTCAGTTTGTAGAATCCATATTCTTTTTTAAACTGTATTATTCTTTTTTTTATTATTGTTAAGGAATCCACTTCTATGATTGTCATGAAGCCCACACATGGTTAACAGTGACAACTTCTGAAGGTAACTACACTGAATTTTCTGGTTATAACCACTGTCTTCCTCAACTAAACATCGAAACTCATGAGGCCTCAATCCCTACCCTCCTGTTCCTAGAAGATGCCAAAGCCAACTATATACAAGGATTTTTCAGAGAAGACAAACCCTTGATTTTGTTTTATGAGGCAGGTAACAACCCCAAATCCCAGACAGGTTGGGACCTGTGCAGGCCTCAATCATAATCCATATTCTTAACCATTACATTCCCTCTCCCAGTTTCCTGTCCTGGGTCTGGCAGTGCCATTACTACTGAAATGAGAACAAGGTTAAGTTACACACTACAAGACAAAGAGCATCTTCATCATAATGATGACATCATTTTGACTATACAGGTAGAAAGCTGCACATAGGGACCAAGTTCCTGCTCTGAAACACCTTCACAATGTCAATGACAACAAGAAAATGATAGTCAGGATTAAGAGGTGGTAATATCAACCAGGAAGAAAGATCCTTACATCAGGCCCTACCCACAAGCCTCTAATTCTGCCAGTAAAATGGCTGAACCGATCTGTAAGCTCAACTCAACCCCAGTCCACCTTACAGGACTCTAAAGAGCCCTGAGTCATTAGCTGCTAGCTCAGCACTGAGTCTCTTTTAATGCCTGTGCTATTAAGTCCCGATGCTCAGCACAGAGACCCATGGCAAAAGACCCACCATGGCACCATCATTGGCACTGCCTCTGCTCTGAAGGACAGTCGGAATGTGGGAGTCTGGATCTAAGCCAATGGTATCCTCAACATGACCTGCAAACTGGCTCCCAGTGTGATGAGTACAGTACTTTCGTGACCCAACACTGCCACCAACAATGACAAGTGTGTACACACACATACAAATGCCTCTGGTCTCACTCCCATATTTGGAGAAGGCATGAGAAATTTAACATTAAAATATTGAAATGGCAGTTTAATCCACAGTAGAAGAAATACTTCATAACTGTATTGCTTGATAGCTACAAAAGGGTGCAGAGTTAGGGAGGTTTTTAGATCTTGGTAATTGGGATGGGGGACCTTTCTGGAGGGAATCTCTGAATAAGGTCGTATTCATTAAATTAACTCAAAAAATACTTCTTGACACGTGCTATATGCCAATAATTGTACTAGGTGAGGGAGATAAAACATTGTGAAACCACAATCACTGAGACAGTCCTCAACCTCAGGAACATTACTTTGACCCACTGAATCACTTTTTAGTGTACTGTTACCAGGCTTAAGAGGCATCCTGTGAACTGGTCATCTTATCAGGAATACTGTCAAGGACACTGCTGCTCATATAATACAATACTCCCTTTATAAGCATCCTTGGGAGACAGTCCAATCTGATCTCAGTTCCAGGAATAGTTTTACTTCTCCAGAGTAACAGGCTTGTTTTTCACCTATAGTAGGATCAACAAGGCTGTCAACTTCGAGACAAATTCATGGCCCAGCTGTAGCAAATGTGAAGGTCATTCCCATATTCATTTTTAGCTTGTCCCTGGCTCCATTTTGTCTCTACGCATGTTTTTACTTCTTCCTTCTCTGCACTTTTAATTTATGGTGTGTGTGTGTATGTGTATGTGTGTGTGTGTGTGTGTGTGTGTGTGTGTGTGTGTGTGTATTTACATGAAACTATGATAGAGATGTGTCCACAGGGTGATGTGGCCACAGAGGGCTTATAAAATCACTAAGAGCATTAGAGAGGACCTTGCATAGGGGTCATTGCTTGAGCTGTTTTTCTTTTGTTTTATTCTTTGTTTTATGAGGATGTTTTAGAGTTTATTCACAATGCGACAATCGTTTAACAAAATTAAATTGTTGCCAAATGCAGGAAGATGCTAAAACTACATCTTGCACAGTCAATTTTTACCTCATATCATGGGTTTATGGGAAACCACAGAAACTATTTAGGACAAACTGAGGCTACTACCACAACAGATTCCTTTCATCAATTTTTTTCTGACAAAAAGATCATGAGGCGAAACAATTCATATCTACATCAGAATTTGTGTGTGGAGGAAATTCAGATGGAATATCAAACTTAAGTTAGAAAACACCTGATAGCAAAATGAGATCAAGATTTAAAACAATAATCTAATAATCTAGAAAATATATATACACAAAATGTTATCAACTGGATTATTCAAATAAATGAAGATGAAAAGGGTTAAAGAATTTAAATAATCTAGATCAAGACTCTCAGATTTGGAAGGGATATTAAAAAGCCTTTAGTTCAGTTGCATACCTGTACAGCAGTATTTTTTTTTTAATTCTTCATTGCACCTTGCAGGTATATCCCCAGGCTTGGAATTTACCTGGATTGTGTGGCTGCCTGTGTGAGAACAGGGTGAGAGAATGAATAGTTGCTGACATACTATTTTAAGTGTGCTGTTATCAGCAGATTATTTTTAAATACACTCAATTTAAGTTCCTTTTCCCCCTCTTTTCTTAAGAAAGAACTCTAGCAATATAAAAACTCATATTGACAACTGCACACAGAGACCTCCAGAAATAGGTCAGGATCTCATGGATGAAGCATTCCACAATTTACAAAAGCACAGCAATAACTGTGCTTAGTGCACATCCTCTCACTCTTCTATAGTATGAAAAACTACAACCATCTTGCTTCAAGTGGAAGGAAGAAAAGGAAGTTAGGAAGGGAGGGAGGGTGGGTGGGAAGAAGGAAAAAATTAAACCAGATCTAACCTCATGACCTCTTTCAGCTATCTATAAGGCCTGGCATAAAGGCAGTATTTTCATTCTGTCTTTGCATTTAGGGAAAATTGTTGACTCTTAGAGTAACTAAACAGAATGCATTACTCTCCCCCTACCAGGTAATCGCCCCCCCCCCCCCAACACATACACACACACCTTTTAACTTAAAAGCAAAATTATCTGAAAATTGCTCACTGCCAAGAGGAAAGGCTACTCTAAACTCAGCCATTAGTCACTCTGACATTTTTTCCAGAGGGCAGCCCAGGCAGACAGAAGCAGCACCAGACTATAATTCTAGGCTGGATGTCCCATAGATTGACGCTATGTCTCTTACACTCACAGTATTTTGTGACTTGATTTTCATTCTCAATTGTATAAGAAATACATGAATATTTTCTTTAGAAGAGTAGGTAGTACTATCAGTTTAGAGTATGTCCCCCAGCTATTTTTCTATGGATACTTGCATACCCAAGTGCTTCCTGAATATCTACAAATGGATGTATGTTAAACTGAACTCATGACTTTTCCTTCAGAGCCAATCTGGTCCTCTTTGATTTTCTGTGTCAGTAAATGGCCTCATCTAATCAAAACTTTACATTTGCTATTTCATCTTTGCACTCACCCACCACATCTAATCATCAATCAATTCCTGAAAGTTTACCTTTTTAATATCTTGTGTTACCACTCTGTTCTCCATTCCCAGTTCCACTGCTTTAATATTGGCCTCTTTACCTACTACTACTACGGCAGGACCAACTTTATGGAGTTGTGACTTTTGCAGTCACACAGGGTCTTGTGCTCAGAAGGTTCCATGCTTGGTTTAATGCTCTGGTGTCAGTGTCTTCAAATTCTTGACAACTTTTGAAAAAGGGACCTGATGTTTTCATTTTGCACTGTCTCACAAATTATATAGCCACTCCTACACTACTGTAATAGCATCCTAACTGGTATCCATTTTCCCACTAAGGCCCTGCTATAACCCACCCTTCACAATTCCACAGGGAATTAAAAAGAAGATATTCCATTAAAATTAAATCAAGCACCATAGGGCACAGTGGTCTGCCTAATTTGAGGCTGAGAGTTCTATGTTATAACTTTAAATTGAAAAGATGAATTATTAGGGAATTAAATTTCTGTATAACAAAGGATCTAACCACATTATCTATGGACACTTTTGCATTTTAGGGAAGATGGCCAACGTAAATACAACCTTCTGTAAAGCCAAATCGTGTGGGCAAAGACCACAAGCTTTGCATTAAAAAAAAATGGGTTCAAATTCCAATTTATTCAAATTCTCTAATTTTTACTTTCCTATTGACAAAATGGAGAAAATTATCTGGCAGGACTTCCGTGAGACTCACAAAATAGTAGGGACCAGTTCAGTTCAACAAACACTACTCTGTGCCAGACCATGTCTTCATGCTGATGACATCAAGATAACTAAGACTTCCTGGGGTACAGTATGGAAAAGGGGGAGAGGGAAGAAGTAACTTCACAATGGAGAAACCTGACAAACACTACCTCAGCCAGATGATCAAGGTCAACATCAGTAGTGCTGTCATGTTCATAGTAGGTACCCTGGATATAATACAATGAAACGCACTTTACCTCTAAAACCCATAAACCCACTAAAACCATGAGAAAAACATTTGACAAACCCAAATTGAAGGACAGTCTACAAAATACCTGGTGAGTACTCCTTAAAACTGTCAAGGTTTTACAAAAAGTAAGGAAAACCTAAGAAACTGTCAGTCAACAGAAGATTAAGGAAACATGATGACTAAAAGTAATGTAGTATCCTGGATGGGGTCCTGGGACAGAAAAGGAATATTAAGTAAAACCTGAGTAAATTCAGGGGATTCCCTGGTAGCCTAGTAGCTAGGATTTGGCACTCTCAACGCCACAGCCTGGGTTCAATTCCCAGCCAGGGAACTACCCAGAAAAAAAGAAGAAAAAAAAACTGAGTAAATGAAAATAAAAATACTTTCATTAATAATAATAATGTATCAACACTGGTTCATTAGTTCTGACAACTGTATCATTGTAACATAAGACATTGACAATAGGGAAAACTGGGTGCCAGATACACAGGAACTCTTTGTACTATCCTTGCAACATTTCTGTAAACCTGAAACTATTCTAAAATTAAAATTTATTTAAAAAACAAAAATTTGGGGGTAGGGTTGGAAGGGAGAAGAGCTCATAAAGACTGAAACTGTGTAATCACAAAGAGGAGACACAAAACAAATTGGTGACACAAAAAAAAGCGAGTCCCACCAGGCCTCAGTCAAATAAAATCTAAATGTTGCAAGAAATGTAAATTTATACAAGCATAAAAATAGCATTTTAGCTATGACTTACTTTCCATGTTGTGCTTTCCAATAAAATATTTCTTTCCTTTTTAATTTAAAAACGCTATTCTATACATCCAAAACTGATCAAGGTCAACATCCCCAATTCTGCCCCCACCATAGCCTCCTTTTCTTCCTCTTTCTGGGCTCCACATCTCAGGAAGGGCATCCCAAACCATCCTACTGCTCAGGCCAGAAGGCAGGATGTCAGCTATGGCTTCTCCCTGACTTCTGCATCCAGTCACCATGACGTGCAGATTCCTTTCTACTATTTAGGCCATGTCACTTACTAATCTTATCTCTCATCATAAAAGCTTTCTAAGAATCCATCCTTCATATTAGCACCCAAATGATTGTTCTCAATTATAAAAAGGATCAAATCATCTGTACGACAGAGGTGTTGTAAGGATTAAAATATGACATTTATAGAATTTAGCACAGTGCCTGACAAAACAAAAACAAAAAAAAAATAGCTGTTAGAGGTTGTATCACCCATTCCTAAAATCTTCCAGTTATCTCTCAAAAGCTTTCGAGATAAAATTCAAAATAATAACATAGTGTGCAAGCCCTTATAGAAGTTGGTTCCTGCCATGTCTTCAGCCATCTCCAGCTACCTGCATGGGCATCTACGATCTGGTCACGTGATTACACCAAGCACACCACTGAAATATAAGAAAAGAAAAGAGACCATTCATGATAGTAACAAAAAGACAATGTCTAGTAATATTTTTAAGAAGAAATTATCAGGACTTGGTTTTAAAAAAAAGTATAAAACACAATAAAGAAAGTGAAAAAAAAGTGAGCATGTATTAATAGCTATATGCACAATACACTTTTTTCATGGGTAGGAAAATTCAAACATCATAAACATTTAAATTCTCCCCAAATGGATATAAATATATAAAAGCACTATAATCACATTAAAATTACAGTAGGATTTTGGGGGAATCCGCCAGAAAAATTCTTATGTTCATCTGGAAAAAAAAAAACGTATTAGAAAATGCCAGGAAAATTGTAAAAAGGAGGAGCAATGAGAGGAACTAAGCCTCCTAGACATTAAAATGTGTTTTAATGGAAATTTATTGTAGTTCACAATGAAAGTGGGATTTCATAGTAGTCAGGAAAAAGAAAGTATTAAAATAGTGTTAGACAAACTAGCTCACCATTCAGAGAAAAATAAAGCTCACTTACAAATCAGCCTCAGGCTTTACATCAAAATAAATTCCATGTGGTTTAAAAATTTAAATGTAAAACATGGAATCATAGAAGTTCCAGAAAAAAACCTGGGATAATACATTTATAATGCTGGATTGGTGAAGGTTTTCTACATATAACAAAGGAGAAGGGAGACGGGAAAAGAAGGGAGGAAAAAAATGCATAAGTCAAAATGAGTCAAAAGTTAACACATAAAAATTAAAAACTTTATATGGCCCCCCAAATATATATATGTATGTTTAGACACACATAAAATCAAAAGCTACAATACACTAGAGATTGCAACACATGACTAACATCTACTATCCTTAATATAAAAGTGCTGTATTATTAAAATGAGTTACACCTCAGGAAAAAAAATGGTCAAATAACAAGAATGGATAGTTGACAGAAGAGACGATAGGAAACATTTTTAAAATGCTTAACCACACTATTAAGGAAATTCAAAGGGGGTGGGGGGTCAACAAAAAAAAAGAAATTAAAATTAAAACAACAGATATCACTTCTTAATTTTCATGGTTAGCAAAGACTAAACAAAGACAGAATCCCCCATATTGGCAAAGACCACTCACACACTGCTGGCAGCAGCACAAACCAGTATGCAAAGTTATAATTTTAAATTTGCATTCACATAGACCCAACAATTTCAATTCTAGATGTTAATTTTACAAAAATACTTGCATGAGTATCCAAAGATGCATTTGAAAATTTCTCAACAATAAACATTTAGCATTTTTTGTAAAACATTGGAAATTGTGAAACTGTTCAATAAGGGAATGGATAAATTCTAGTGCCTACATCTTAAAAACTATGAAATTGTTAAAAATAACAAGGTAGATTTATTTATCTTAACATGATGACAATAAATTAAGTGAAAAGATCAAGTAGCAATAAGCATGTATATGATCCTATTTCTCTACAAAAGATCACATGCTTAATTATTGCTAATCTTCTTGTATTTATGTAAATAAGAATGCTTCTTAAAATGTTCACTTCTATTACTGAAAACCCAGATATTTATCAGGACCTATTTTCAGCATCACTGAGACAAATTTCTATGAAGGAAAATGTCAAATAGAGCATATGTACTTATGTTTTTTAATTTTTAAGTAAGTATTACATTCCAATTGGTTGAACACTCCAAAGTTACAATAGTATTTTGTGAAATGACTCCCATCTGCCTTTCACCAGCATCCAGCTCTCCCCACAGGCAAGCATATCACAAGTTTTCGGGTATACTTCTGAAATATTCTATGCACATACAAGCAATATTTAATTTCCTTTATTTAATGCTCCTTATTTTATTCTTAATAAAAAAAAAATTAAGCTCACTTAGTGAGCCTGAAAATTTTAAAAGTATTTTCAATATATTTCACAGCTTTATGTTGGCAGTCTCAAAAAGGTATCTTTATGTTTATATCACATTTCCGTCTTTGTCAAAGTTACTGGAATGTCAATTGGGTTCCTCAGAGGCAAAAAAACAACAATAAACATGATTATATTTAAGAAACGCCAGCCACAGCAGTACTTATTTATTGTGGAAACTCTGGGCTGAAGTGTTTTGATATATGCAATACTGATGCTTACGTCATATGCTTAAACCAGTGTTATAGATTACAGCAAAGTAGGGACTTTAGGACTACAATGCCTACATAACACACTAACTATATTTACTTGGTTATTGTTTACTGTTCTGCTGGTCTCTCAGGCTGGGATACTGTTAGATTGTGCAAGGTTTCCCTACTCAGCATCCCAATCCTCCTTTATTGGTTGGTCTTTATCACACAACTCATCCTTTTCTGTGGTGAAATTGAGGGCTGGAACCATGGCTCAATGTGATTTTTATATTCCCAAGCCCTAGTATCCTGCCTGCCGGTATTAGACTTTCAGTAACTGCTGGTTAAAAGAAAAAACTTTATACCAGAGGTAATATTTGAGAAGATAACAACTAAAATTGGAAAAATTATGTTTCTCAACTAGAGCAAAGCAGAGGTAGAAAAAGTGCATTTGGGAAAGGGCAGATAGATTGGTGCAAGTGGGGTGCACAATTTAAATAAAAGAAACAGGGCTTAAGAGATACACAGAGGGATGCATGCCTTCACGGTAGTTTAGTGAGGTATACCAATAGGTGTACCCCAACCAGTTCTAAAGACTCACCTCCTGCCTTCTTCCTTAGCTCGACATATTGTTTCAAACCTTAGCCTTAGCTTTTCCTTGTACTTTGTGCTTCGCTGTGACAGCTCTTTTCTTCGTAACTCAGCTCAAGTGCCACTTCCCCAAGGAAACTTTGCCTGTTCCATCACATCAATATAGGAGCCTCTCCCCTGCTAACCTTTAGTTTCCCTTGTAGATCGTTTACTTGACTGGCTCCCCACTAAGGTATAAGCAATGTGAACCGGGCGTGTTCAATTTTTCATCTCCAACTTTCTGTGGAGCTCTTAAATGATACTCCTAAGTCCGTTCTGTTATTGAATAAGACAAGACTCCATTTTCCAATATGGCCCCCTCCCAACATTTGAAAACCCAGAGACTCACTTTGCAGACTGTAGTGCCAGGTTCAGACTGATGGGACTTAAAAAGTTAAATAAAACAATCTGTTAGTCCCAATTTGTGCTACTCTGTGTCTCTGGCTAGGTAAACCAAATGAACACCTGCACAGAGAAGAGTTCACGGCCCTGTTTGCACAAAGGCATTGCAAACGTTTCCCTGTTTAGCGCTGCCCTGATCCCACTGCATAGTAGACAACAAAGCCCACGGCAGACAACGTGTGTTTAGGAGCCTAAACTTACACAAGAAACTCTTTCCTTTCAACTTCGCAAGTTTGAATTACGAAGCCATAGACTGTGCACGAAAAGGAGCAAGATCCAAGGCCTGGGGTCCAGGCCCATCTTGCTCAGCATCTCAGGGATAACGAACTAAACCGGTAAGAGACGCCAAAAGAGGCAAATAAGGGGCGAACAGGATGGAGGTGCGGCAGGGCTTTGTTCTGACGTTCCCGTTCAGCACACAGTGCCCGCCCGCGGTCCTGTTCCGGAGTCCTCCCCGTCGTCGCATGCGGTGGCAGCCGCCCCACTGACTTGGAAACACCAACTTGGCTCGGAATTGCAGGGCTTCTGGGAACTCCCCTCTTTCGCCAGAGACTTCCACACTCTCGCGCCGACCAGTAGAAAAAGGGGCTCCAGAAAGTTCCAGGAGCGCCAAGAACCCAGACTTAGACCCACCCCCACAAGGCCCTTCGGCACAACCCACCCCAACCCGAGCTCCCCCGCGCGGTTGTCCAGGTAACCGCGGGGCGGTGGCAGCTGCGGGAGGGGCGGGACTTCCGGTCGGTGACGCGCCTGGGCTCGGCTACAAAAGACGACGGCTGCAGAGCGCCGGGCGGAACTTTCCAGAACGTTGGGTGAGAGGCGGAGGAGCGGCGGCTACCCCAGGTGCGCAGAGCAACGCGCTCCTTCCCGCTCCCCGACACCGGCTTCGGCCCTCTCACCGGTGAGTTTCAGCCATCGCGCTTCTCCTCGACCCAAGGCTGGCACCATTGGCAGCGCCGGGTAACCGGATGGAGCCGCGGTGGGGAGACGGTTGGCTCCGCGTGGGCGGGAGGGTTGTCCGTTCCAGGATCCACGATTCTCTCTTTGGAGGGCTGGTGCGTTGCTCAGGCAAGCCATCCCCGGCGCGGATGTGGGAGTGGGCCCGAGACCTTTCATGAAGCTGCCCCCAGCCCCCATCCAGCTTAAGGTCCCCACAGACCTGCCATCTAAGGCTTTTTTCCTCTATGCGCCCCCTCCCTCCGTGTTCCCGTTTGGGGGGGGGGGGCGGTGACCCTGCGCGCACGCGCAAAAGGAGCCAAGGGCGAGGGGCTGCGGGAGGATTGGGGCGGAGGCTACGGTCTCTCTTCTCCGGGCTCCCATCCTCTTTGTTGTGGCCTGTACTTCTCCCATCCCTTCGATCCTGGGTGAGAGAAAAAGAAAGGAAACCTTAACGGTCGTCGCCAAGTGCAGGGGGGGACCTAAGAACGTGTAAGCTACGCTAGCTTGTGTTGGCCAGGGGGTCGCCGTTCATAGTGGAGGAGCTATGAGTCCTGTGATTGGGAAACATCCTTAGAACTTGCTTTCTGAACTGGCATTGTTAATCAGTTTCACAAACCACTTCCTGCCCCTCTTGTACCCAAATGTCTTTTCTCTAGGAAGTGTATGGTTTATCGGATTTACCAGAGACGTGATAATGTAATAAACAATGGCTCGAACCTGTTAGTGCCCCTTTTGACTAATTCTGTCACTGCTGGGAAGGGAAAACAGGAAGAATCCAGATAATAGTTGCGTTAGTATGGAGGCTTTCATGTGGGATGGTGGGAACCAGCTGCTATAGAAGGAAGCTTTTGAATTATTCCCTGATAATTATTAGTTTATGTTTAGTACAGCTGGATTATCAAAGGAATTGTTACCTTCTCTAAAGTTTGGGCAAGGCGGGGTTCTTATCAAATTTGACAAAGAACAGATTTTTCTGCCTTAATCCTGATTTTACTACCAGTTGAAAGTCGGTTAAAATTGCTTTTTTTCCCCCAGGCTGTCAAAAATGGTGAAAGAAACCACTTACTATGATGTTCTGGGGGTTAAACCCAATGCCACCCAGGAAGAGTTGAAAAAGGCTTACAGGAAACTGGCCTTGAAGTACCACCCTGATAAGAATCCAAATGAAGGAGAAAAGGCAAGGATATTCATTGAACTCACAAAACATAGCTAAATGTTCTTTGCTGGTAGTTCAGTACAACCTGAAATTGTGTCTAATATAGTGGCTATGCTTTGTAACGCTTTTTTTAAAGTGAGATTTATTCCTCTTTTCTCATACAGTTTAAACAGATTTCTCAAGCTTATGAAGTGCTCTCTGATGCAAAGAAAAGAGAATTATATGACAAAGGAGGAGAACAGGCAATTAAAGAAGGTGGAGCAGGTGGTGGTTTTGGCTCCCCGATGGACATCTTTGATATGTTTTTCGGAGGAGGAGGAAGGATGCAGAGAGAAAGGAGAGGTAAAAATAACCTAGTCCACATGCAGCAATTAAAGTAGCCCTTGGTCAAAGCAAATTTTTCAGAATTCACCTATTTTAAATGCCGATTTGCATGTTGATATAATGTTAACTGGCTGTTAACTGCCATTTTGATCATGGTATAGTTTTTTTAAATGATTGATTGTAACAAATTAGATAAGAGTCTTGCTAACTTCAGTAAGGTTATCAAGCATTAATTAAAGGAATAAAATATAGGAACATAATTTTTAAAACCCCTTTTGCAGATCTTATTTGACAGCCAGCCCCGTAACCCATTGGGAGGTATAGTGGCCTTATTCAGTTGAAAGTGAGTTAAAGTGCAGAAACCTAAATTTCCTTAAGGTCATATATAGCAAGGCATCATTTGAGTCAGGATTGAAACATAAGTTCATTGCCCCCAAATAGCCTATCTTTTTAATTTTGCTTAAGCTTTATTAAAATATGTGCCCTTAACATTTATCAAAAATGTTTCCTGGGTGTAGAAATATTCTTCGTAGGAATATAGTGTTCCATTCAGAGTGGATCTCACTTTGTTCCCAGTATAGTTTATGCAAACAAGGGCAAATGCAGCGGTTCTCAACCTTGGGTCGCGACCCCTTTGGGGGGTCGAATGACCCTTTCACATGGGTCACCTAGGACCATCGGAAAACACATATCAGATATTTACATTACAATTCATAACAGCAGCAAAATTACAGTTATGAAGTAGCAACAAAAATAATTTTATGGGGGTCACCACACCATGAGGAACTGTATTAAAGGGTCACAGCATTAGGAAGGTTGAGAACCACTGGACTAATGGATAGAGTCCATTTTAGAAGGAATAGGCAAGCCATTAAATTTCACTCTGAGCTTTTTAAAATTTATAGACTGGAAATTGTTTATTCAGTTTTTCTTGCAAGGAGTATATTTTTATTTTTAAGGAATTTACGTTAATTTGAATCAAAATAGATTGTTTAGGTTTCTCTCACAGAAAAGTAGTTTTTCTTTTTAATTTATCTTTTGAACAATGAATTGATTAGCAAACTCTTCTATGTGATTTAGATCATTGAAAGGTCATTTTCTGTGTATGATATCAGAAAATACTTGCTTAATCATACTTGTGTTTTTTTGTTTTTTTTTTCTCCTCTGTATTTTGAGCTCTATAAGGCTAAAATAAGGGCAGCTTTCAGCATGCTGGAACCAACTACACGGGACTGTGTTTGTGATACAGAACCCAAAGGTGCAGCTAGGAGCAAAAGAATACAATTAATAGTACTTCACATTTCTTTGGAAACTAAAAAATGTTCACAGCAGGCATGTTGTGCAGATAAGAGTTTGATAACTTTTTTTTTCACTTAAGCCATAAGGCAGTACTGTTTTGTGGTGGATAAAGTCCTTGTAAAAGAATCATTAGCTAGGAACTTATTAACTATTAGCAGGTGACTTCATTTCTGTAGCCTCAATGTCCTCATATGATCTCTACTTTCTCCTTCCCATTTTGAGATGTATCAGTCCTTTGTAGCCATTGGCCTCATTAAGTTTAGATTAATTGAAAGAAAATAACTCAGTTCCTTGTCTGCAATAACCACATTTACATGCTCAAAACCTACATGTGACTAGTGGTTACTGTGTTAAATAACACAGATAAAAAAACATTTCCATCACTGCAAAAGTTCTTTTGGACAGCACTATGATCAAGAGTATGAGAAATCTAGCCTTTAAACTAGTGTTGGCCAAGCAGTAAGTGTGCTGTTCCTACCTACTTCAGGAAGAAGTAGGAATTGATATTCTGTGGAGACAGAACAAAGGCATCTCCTTTCCCAACTAGTCTTGATTGGTTGGAATTTTGTGTGCTAAAGAATGTTTGGATAAAGTAATGGGCCTTGTTGCTCAATATTATAGTAAATGAAACATTCAGAGAATATATTGGGACAGTAGAGTTTGGTGTAATTCCTGTGAAATGTGCATCTATTTAAATAACAACTGGCTTTCAAGTGATTTTGCAGTTACTTTTTTTTATTGCCATAATTTGTAAGATGGCCACAGCTATGTTATTAGTCAAATCAATCTCATCCAATTTTCCTCATCTGCAATTACATTACATTACAGTGTGATATAATCGTGTGAATAAAGTAGCCAACATTCTCTGTGTAATAGATGTCTCAACAGTTGTACCCTGTGAGCTTCATCTTTAATTATCTATCATTTTTTATAGTGTATTGAATACAAATAAGATGCAACATCTTAGATTTTTAATGACCAATTATTTTGTTCTAGGTAAAAATGTTGTGCATCAGCTCTCAGTAACCTTAGAAGATTTATATAATGGTGCAACAAGAAAACTAGCTCTGCAAAAGAATGTAATTTGTGACAAATGTGAAGGTATGGTCTTAATATCTTTAATATAGCTTAAAATGGAATTGAAGCCTTCCTGGAGATATAAAACTGACAATATACCACCTAAATCTTGGAGAGTTCCAAGTATAAAGAGAGCCACCTAAATCTACTACCTAGAGAAATATCAGCACTTGGTGTATATTTTAAACACAGTTGGGATCCATCTAATTTGGTACCTTCTCAACATTGTTCAGAGACAAATAACTTCCTGTTACCTAAAGTTTAAGAATTATTCCAATGGCTTTATAGTCTGTGATGTGATTTAAACAGCATCCTCTTTTTGGAGTCTTAGCTGTTTCATTTAGAGACAAGTTACCATGAACTTCTAAGTGATTTATAAGTATAAGTTATTTGAAGGAAATGTGGTATCTTCTAAAGAGAATAAACTCTTCAAAATGTTCTTATTTCATAGATACTGCATTGGGAGCATGTTCAAAATTCAAAATTCTGAAGTGGCTCCCAGGGAAAACAGTAGTCAATGTTTATAGACATTTAAGGCTGATTGCAGCTATCTTTTATAAAAGGGCTGAATTGTAGGTTCTTAAGGCAGCATTGTATTACACCTGGCAAATACTAATAAAGTGTAGTGTTTAGGAACTATCTTATTAAAACATTTATTACTGTGTCCCACACTAAGCAAACAATTTAATTTCTTTTTAAAATATTCAGGCCGAGGTGGTAAGAAAGGAGCAGTAGAGTGCTGTCCCAATTGCCGAGGTACTGGGATGCAAATAAGAATTCATCAGATAGGACCTGGAATGGTTCAGCAAATTCAGTCTGTGTGCATGGAGTGCCAGGGCCATGGGGAGCGGATCAGTCCAAAAGATAGATGTAAAAGCTGCAATGGAAGGAAGATAGTTCGAGAGAAGAAGATTCTAGAAGTTCATATTGACAAAGGTGAGTTCTCAGCCACTTTTGAATTCTTGAGTGCTTATTAAATTACATTTTATAATTGTTTAAAATGATCCTTAATAGGGTTATGTAGATGATCTTATCACTCAGAGATATCTTAAGTACATAGTAAATTATGTTTTTCCATTCATTTTTGCACATCTGTAGGGAATACATTAGTGAGCTCCTCACTTAATATAGTGTTCCAAACTTAATTCTCTTCCATTAAATCACTAGTTTTACCTTTTTTAATTGAAATTGCACACATTCTTAAGTTCTTAGGAACTGCTTTGTTAAAGGGATTATGTGTACTTGCAAAGATTTGAGGGAGGGGTCTCATTAAAATACTCTCCCTGCTCGGGCCTGCTTTCTAGCTCTTTGGAGTGTACATTCTGTCAATAAAGTATCTGTTTCACCTCTTTAAAAATAATTTAATCTGTAAGAATTTAGATTGTGAGTGTTGCTTTTCAATTTTTATTAACAATGTAAACATACCTGTCATTTTCTGTCTCTGGGGCTCCAGTTTATAACTATGTAACCTTTTTTTTGTATTAGGAACTTTTTATTTTGGCAATGTATGGAAAATGTTTTAAAATGTATTATAGCAATACATACTCATTTTAGAAATGTATATTACTCCAGAGTTCTATACATTTCTCTAATTTTGCTACTCAGAAATAATGAAAATTATGGTAATTTTCAGACTTTACTAGAATCACTGTACACAGTGATTTGGAGCTGTTAATACTATAAACGTCTCCTTAATACATACATCTTCATTAACTTAAGCCCCTATAATACTGCAATAGTATTCTCCCATGTGAATCATGATACTGCCCTCCCTTCATTTTTTCCCTCCTTAATTGGCCCATGTTTAGTAGGGGTTGGATTTTTTTCCCCCCCTCCAGTGAGACGTCCCCCACTTGCTATCAACAGTGTGTACTTGGGAGATTTCATTAATAGGGTTTAAAGTAATTTATTCTGTACTTTTCCTATGCTCTTTATAGTAGTGGAACAACCAGCAAAACCCAGCTGGGTTTCACTAGTGTAACAAGACAGTCACATTGCCTCATGAGTGATTAAAACCAGATTATGTTTAGTTTTGTCAGTGTATGATACCGGTATTATGGTTTAAGTCTTTGGGTTTTGTTTGTTTGTTTGTTTGTTTTTTTAGTGGTGCATATTGAAGTACTTCTGGGTTAATTGGTGTCTGGATTTTCCTTTATATATAAGAGGAGGGATGAGGATGGTGGTAATATGTGAAATACTAGTCATGGGTTGATAAAACTGTTGGGTCTAGATAGATGGATATATAGGGATTCATTGTACTATTGGCTGTTTATATTTTAGTATTTTCCATAATAAAAAGGAAAATAATCAAGAGATAACTATTTCAGTGTAATAATCTACAAACATTATGTGAGTTATGTTGAAAGAGGTGTTACCTAAGTAAACTCTTACTAAACTGAAATAATGGGCCAGAGGTAGGGAACCTCAGTAAAATAAAGAGGCCCTTAAGAAATTTCTGCCCTATTGGAAAATACTTCTCTGTACTTTGACAACAAACCACGTGAGCTGAAGAGTGTGCCTAATATAATTGGTCCATTTTTAAAGAGGCTAACCTGAATCATTCTTAAACAAAAAGAATATTGATTTTTCAGTCTACAGGTTTCCTGTGTGTAAATATTGCTAATGCAATTGAGAGAACAATGTCTTGATTTATGCTTCTTTTGGACTTAATAGAATTTGATATAGGTTCTTTTAAATAATGAAATTGAAATAGTTAACATTTCTGGCTGCAAGTTGCCAGCCACTGGTTTGATGCCAGCATAGACCTTTCTATTTAATTCTTACAGTAGGCCTGATGAGGGTAAGTCTCTATGGGAAAGTGGTGCCTTGGAAGGTTATGCAACTTCTTTCCCCAAGGTGTAATCCAGCTAGTAGTAAACAGCAGCCTCAGAGATTTGAAGCCTGATCTCTGCCACTAGAGTTTGTGTTCTCCACTATGATAGCTTTTTTCAGTAAGAAGTTGAGCTAATCAATCATATAGGCATTCGTCTCTGTGACCTTTAGTACGCACAGAACTTGCACGTTTTTAGATACACAACATGCATCTGTGTTTCTCATAGATTTGAGAATCTGACATTAGTTGGATGATAAATAAAGAGTATAAAATTAACCTTTTGTTTTTAGGTATGAAAGATGGCCAGAAGATAACATTCCATGGTGAAGGAGACCAAGAACCAGGACTGGAGCCTGGAGATATTATTATTGTTTTAGATCAGAAAGACCATGCTGTTTTTACTCGGTAAAAACTTTAATCCACTACTCAAACTGACATCTTGCATATTTGGGATGTTTTTTATATTATTTAAATTACCTTTTCATTAATCTTAAAACATATTTCCTATAAATACACTAGAAAAGTATAGCAGGAGAGTTAGGCTATATGTCTTTCCTGAAAGGTTGTTAATTTCTCTATCTTAAAAGAGGCTAAAAGAAAAAAGATCAGATTTTAGCTTGTCTAAATTTAGATAAAACGTTATATAATCTGGAATTCGAAGAGTATCCTTCAATTGGATGTTTTCTATAAGGATACACAGGTGGATTAGGGAAACATCCTAGACAAAATTTTGCCCTAAAGCTCTCAACAGTTTCAGTCCTGAGTTCGTGATAAGTCGGGTTGCTTTTAATTGTAAATAAGTTTCTAGCACCATCTCCATTAAAACTAAAATAGTATATAAATTCAGTCCTGTTGGTGTGATTTTTGTATATGGGTAGTTCCCTGACTGGGAATTGAACCCAGGCCACAGCGCTGACAGCGCCAATGCCGAAGCCTTAAGCCACAAGCCACTACACCATCAGGGAACTCCATGAAATATTTAATACTGTGTTTACAATGAACTTACAGTGAAGCACCAGAAAGATTGATAGTTAACAGTGAATGTGTTGGGAATGATATTTGAAGAAGCTGGTGCTTGAATCAATTATAGAGTATTCCACAAGTGTCTCAACAGTAATGGGAAATGCTGTCAAGCTCAGGATTTTGATGCCATCATTTGAGATTAATCCTCAGAGTTTTTCTAGAAAATATTCTACCTGATAAAAGATACTGTATTAATACGGATTGGAAAAGAAAAATCTAAGCATGAGGAGACTGAAATGGACTGTTAATAATTATAAAAAATATATTTATAACGTACCAGGCACTATATATATTATTTAATTCATATATATCAATAAAGAAAATCTTAACTATTCTTTGAAATTGGCTGTATCCCTATTTAATTTCATAGAGCCTACATAATCTAGGACCCAGCTGAGATCTGTCAACTTACACTATAATGTTCTCTCCCTGATGTGTGTGTTTCTTTTAGCCTTGTGAGAATTTTTCTTTTCCCTCTAAATTTAAATTTAGTGTGAGTAATTAAATTTAAAATTAGGTAATGAAAGAATTCAGGGATGTTAAGTGATAAGAGACGGCCTAGGATTCTGAGACCTTGTCCAGGAAAACAAGGTTGGCAGGTTCCATGTATGAGGGCTGTCTAGAAAGTATCCAGTCATGTAACCATTCTTGTTATATTGACAATGGCTAGATTTTTTTCCTGACAGCCCTTGTATTTGCTATTCCCA
Organism: Lyroderma lyra; assembly: GCA_004026885.1. NCBI lineage: Eukaryota > Metazoa > Chordata > Mammalia > Chiroptera > Megadermatidae > Lyroderma > Lyroderma lyra. The sequence goes on from PVJL010008626.1 coordinate 63,279, forward strand.
GTTCTCAGTTCTGTTTTGAGAATGGGGAAGAAAGAGCATCTTTTTAAAGATGACTTGCTGTTAAGAAAAATTGCCTGCTGTGGTACGAAAGATCTAAGTGTGTGTCGTATTTATGTTGATAATAGACGAGGAGAAGACCTTTTCATGTGTATGGACATACAGCTGGTTGAAGCATTGTGTGGCTTCCAAAAGCCAATATCTACTCTTGACAACCGAACCATAGTCATCACCTCTCATCCAGGTATGGTAACCAGAGAGCTCTCTATTCTAAAATTTTCTTTTCATTGTTGGCAATAACGTAGACATTGAGGAAACTGGTATTTTACTTGCTCAGTTCATACCCTTGTGAGCTAAGCTGAAATCATATGGTCTTGGCTCTTTTTTAGAAGTTTCTAGAAAATAATAAAAAGTAACAGGATGGCTTCATATAAATTTACTCCTGTCAACGAGCTAGGACATTCCGCTATTCTTAATTTTCCTTGCCTCTTAAAAATGTGACTATATTTAAGGAAGAACTTGGTTTCAATGTTTTTAGGTCAGATTGTCAAGCATGGAGATATCAAGTGTGTGCTAAATGAAGGCATGCCAATTTATCGTAGACCATATGAAAAGGGTCGCCTAATCATCGAGTTTAAGGTAAGCTCTAAAGTACTCTAGGAATACTTGAGAATGATGATTACCTTACTAAAATCCTGTAACAGGATTAATTCTTTCTGAATGGCAAGAAACAGCAAATTTACATTCTCCCTTGTCTGGGGAGAAATAAATTGATGTAACTACTGTCATATTGAGCATTCTTTGTTAACAAGTTGGGATTGGATTTGTTTACATCATTATTTGGTTGTTTAAAGATTGGTAGAGGAAGGGTACATGGCAAGTGAGTATTTTATTAATGAAAGGTTATAACTGGGATTTAAAGTTCTGCAGGACATAAAAGAACTGTCATGGATTATTGGCAAAATATACAATGCTTGGTTTATTAATAGGATGGTTCATAAAGTAATCCAACCATTTTCCTCAGTATTAAATTGAATGGCCTCTTACTCACAAATAACATTTATTAAAAGCATCTATAGGTAGAGGAGGACTACTTTGAGTAAGAAAGCTTAAATTATCTGTTAAAAGGGATTAGAAGTTTGAGAAAGGGTTTTTGTGTCAAGTATTTGCTGAATAAAACAATGATTGTTACAGTGCAATTTTGCTAGGATCATTATTTTTTAAAGACCTTGTACCATAAGCCTTAGAACTAGTTCAGACTACTGGATGCTGTGCCTTTTAGAACATGTGTTCTAACCTGGGATTGACAAATTCATTGGAAGATTAGTTGGTTATGTGTGCTTTTCTGGGGGAAATAGGTTGACAGTAATTTGTCTAAGGAGCTAATGAAAAAGTAAATCACATTAAACTTAACAGTCATTTTTTTACAGGTAAACTTTCCTGAGAATGGCTTTCTTTCTCCTGATAAACTCTCTTTGCTTGAAAAACTCCTACCTGAAAGGAAGGAAGTAGAAGAGACTGATGAAATGGACCAGGTAGAACTGGTGGACTTTGATCCAAATCAAGAAAGACGACGCCATTACAATGGAGAAGC